>NW_019379677.1:664093-683080 GCF_000648655.2 Copidosoma floridanum
TTTTTTTTTTTTTTTTTTTTTTTTTTTTTTTTTTTTTTTTTTTTTTTCATCTTGTCATATGCTATTAAGTTTCCTTGTATGCTTCTTAATACGGCATAACCATTTTCAAAAATTCACGAAATGGGTAACAGTACATTTCTATTTCCACATTATATGGTGATCGAGTATGTGTGCTAAATCCTGGTCCCGACCCCTTATTGGCAGTACGTTTGCGCAATCTGCTTTTTTCTGAGTGATTTTTAGGCACAAGACAAGCTCGTACAGCAGTTTTTTCATACAAATCTGAAAAAATGACATTGAAACCTTATGAAACAAAAATTAAGCATGTCATTTTTATGATTTATTCATTTACTCTTCTATTAATTGATGATTGTTTTATTTTTAAGGATTCTTAGGTGACGAGTGTTTTCGAAAAGGTAAGTAAATATAGATATAGCTTTAATATTTTGGGTCTTAAACATTTTTTATATCTGGCTAAAATATTCATAGTTCTTGCTCTTAAAATTTGTAATAACTTAAAATTTTAAATTAGCTATCATGACTTCGAGGCTAAAAGAACAATTTTTAGGTCTTTAATGAGTATCAATGGTGCTTCGCTAATATGCTGAGAATTAGAAAATTTTTCACTACCTTTGCTTGAAATTTTTTTTTCTTTTTTGTTTACAAAACGATTAGCTCTACAGTAAAACGTTAAGGTAAAGACTTGACTAAAAAAAAGCACAAAAGCACTATAGCCGTTTCCATGAGACAGAAATGTTTTTCGTTAAGCTTGAGAAATACAATCATAAAAAAATGTTACATACAAAAAATAAAAAATTCTTAAGCTCAATGGATCTGCTGCTTAGACAAGTTAGTGTTAGATGAGGCGAGTAACACCCTGTAAGCAAGGATTGTAAATCAGTCATGCAGAAAATAAATCAACTGCAAGAAAGCATGAGTTTTTTTAATAAAAATAACCTTTTATTCTACCTTGGGCGTTTTTCGAGACTTATGCACGTTTGTTTATTGAGCCCTCAGTAGAAGCAATAGGATTCACCACATGAGTGCCATCTAACTGGAGCTACCTTATGGTCCCTCTGGCACTGCTTTGTAGCGCTTTCGGGCCGCAAAATACGAGGTGAAATTGTCCCAGCTTGTAGCTTGGTTGGCAATCTCAATGATAATGATTCTGCAATAGTTTTATAATCAGCAGTGAACGCTATTTATAAATTGTTGGTTGTACAGTACTTTCACTGCTTATAAATATATGTATGTCTTTCATCCCGCATATGCATGTTTTGATACAGAATAATAAAGATTTTAAAGATCATTCACTATGAATACTTTTTTATTTTCATGCAGAGGATTGGTGGGATAGGTATAAGACACTGTGTGCTGCATCTTGCTGTACCGCATTTTTATTTGTCAAGCATGTTACACGTAAGGCCTTTCTACTTCACGCATTAAAGTATGCGGTGTTTTTTTGTGTATACTTTTTATACAAAGTTTTTTCTATGTTTGCAGTGTATTTATTTTAGAAATACGTTACTTTCAATAGGTTCTTATAATCAACTATTTCTATCTGAATAGTGTAACATAAAAAAATTTTCGTTCCCGATATATATCAAATGTATTATTTTTAAATAAGTTTATACTCATGATTGTAGTAAAAACTATAATAAAACAACAATACCGTAAAAAAAATATATTTTATGAAATAAATCAATAAGTAACAATATCAATAGTTTTTTCAATAAATCCAGCGATTGGACCACCGTTTTGTTCAATGATACAACGGACTCTCTTCTCAAAATGTCTTTGAACTCTAATCATCTCTTCTGTTATTACAGTGCAGGCGTTTTTTATTCACTGAATTATATCTTCTTGGGTTATAGGAGGTGTCCTGTAGCAAACATCTTTAAGTTTACCCCAAAGATAACAATCCAATGGATTTAGATCAGGTGACCTCGCTGGCCACTCAAATGGTCTATTTTTACCAAGCCAGCGTCGTGGGAAGATGGTATTCAGGTAATTGCGCACGTAAATAGGGCTGTGAGCTGGGGCCCCGTCATGCATCCACTACATTTGTTTCACGCGTATAAGATTTCCAGCTAAAAGTTGAGGAAGATCTTCTTTAAGGAATTTAATGTACGCTCTTCTATTAAGTTTCCCCTCAATTATGTGAGGACCAACAATCCGATCACCGACAATCCCAGCCCATAGCATTATACGCCACTGATTTTGGTGTTCGATATCCCTGTACCACCTGTGAGTGTCATTAATAGTTGAATAATTAAATTATATTTGAAATATTGTAAAAAAATACGCTCACTCGATTTAGCCATAAAAAACGCGTTAAGGGTGCAATCCTATGGTGCGTAAAAGAGATGTCAAATAGACTCCACGCAATAGAACGAGCCAATCAGAGCTACTGCACACTTTTTTATTTTGCTCAAACAAAGCTCGCTTTATTCACATCGGCAAGAAAGATTGATGCACAACCCATTTTAGCCCGTAAGTGCAAGTAAGGGGTTTGATGTACTTTTTTGTAACTTGTGCTCTCAGGCTTAAATAAGTTACGTATCGGTCTTTCCTGCCCATGTGAATGGGGTTAACTTTAGTCTTAGCAGAATATAAAGGTGCACAATAACTCTGATTGGCTCGTTCTATTGCACGGGGTATATATTACAGTTCTATAACGCGCTGTGAGACTGAACCTTAACACTAGTATAAGTAAAATAAAGCGCTAACTCATAAAATTTTTTCATTTATTTTGTAGTAGTAATACTGCTATTTTATTCTTGAGCGTAATAAAAGAACTTTTTTGACTACGGGATTGCATTATCTTGGAAGTATAAAATTTACGAAAAAAAATTGTTCGAAGCTAGCGCTCTGCTTAACCCAAATCTGTGGCATCACTTTTTTTTAGGGCAATTTAAAACTGGAGCTTTTTTTGATCGATTTATTGACCCACATTTCTAAATTAACTATTTTTAATGTTCAATGGTTATGTTAAAAAAAAAAAATCAACATAGTCACCTCGCATTCTCTGAATTCCATTGACGCAGAGTTTGCTTGTTTCAAACCATTTTTGGGTGAATATCGACTCGTCAGTGAAGCAAAAACGTTTGAAAAATTGACTGTCCCTTCTTAATCGTCGTAACATCTGATTTACAAAAAGTAAACGTTTACCGTGATCAGTGTTATGCACGGCCTGCCTTTTTTGCAGTTTGTAAGCACGATTTTTCGTTCTTAAAATTCTCCTTACAGACTCTCTCGATGAATCTTGAAATGAATCAAATCCTATTTTACATGACCGACTTTCAGTGCAGCCAACTTAAAATTATTTTGATTAGTAGGTTCAATGAAAATAGCAGGATGCTATTGTTACACTTTAAAAGGTTCAAAAACGGCTATAGAGCTTTTTTATCAATAAAAGCTAGCTGAAAATCTCTCTAACATGCATATGAATAATGCCAATTAGTAAGATTTTTTTATGTAACTTCCTATTACTTGTACTGCGTAGCTATTCATCTCGTAGACAAAACTGAAAAAAAATGTTGTCATTATAGGCAGTTGATGATTATAATTTTCTGCGTAGTTAAAAAGTATTTTAGATACTCATTTAATATTTACCTCACTATAATGTAATTAAACGTAAACAGAAAATTATAACAAAACTCAAAAATGGAAGTTAAGTTATTGTTAAAACATACTGACAAAACTACGTAGATGCTTAGTTTGAGGTTTAATTTTAATATTTTATCATTTTTATTTGCCCAACGACTAAAAACTTTGACAGCAAAAATGATTGTGGCACAAACATGGTGACATAATACTTTTTCATATGATACACACTTGATTATGTAAGAGTTATTTGTATTTTTCAAGTAAGCAAAAGGAAAGTAAACTTCTTATACAAGTTCTTGAGAGTAAAGAAAAACATTTCTGAACGTTTGTTTACGGCTGCGGAGCTTTTTTACCAATAAATGCTCGCAGACAATCTCTAGACATGTTAATTTGCAACGTAGAACAAAAAAAAATTTTTCTTTATTTATAACACTACCTGAGATTTTTACGGTAAGGCTATTTATCCTGTAAACAAGGCGTATAATAGAATTGTTTTTGGTATAGGCAGTTAATTATCTCTAATTTATACGGAGCAAAAAAATGTATTTTATACCAATTTTATAAAATATTTTATAAGGCTCAGGAATGGATATGAAGCTTTTATATCGATAGAAGCTTGCTAGCAATCTCTGTATCATGCTTATTTGCTACGTTTATAGGTAAAAAATTCCTTTTTATTCATGTTAATGCCTTAAACTTTAACTGTAAGAAGATATTTATTATAGAATCAAGACAAGAGAGAAGTTCTTTTTGTTATAGTTAGTTGATTATTAATGTCTGCGTGATAAAAGAGAGTTTTTAAAACTAAGTTTATGTTCACCTGTTAATAAGTACTTAAACTATAACTAGTTCTTTGAAGACTTCAAAATTGCAGTAAAGGCTTTGCAAGAGAAAATACTTACTGACAAAAACAAATGCCTGCTTATTACAAGGTTGAACTTAAAATAATAATTATATTTTATGGTGATGTATCAAAAACTATGACTACAGAATAATTTAGGCATAAGCCTAACAGCATAAAATATGTTCCTATAAAATATGAATTACAACGTTAGTCATGAGAATTTTGTAAATCAATACAATAATNGCCCATTACAACGTTAGTCATGAGAATTTTGTAAATCAATAATATAATAATAATTTTTTTCTACCTCGGGCGTTTTAGAGAGGCTGGTGCGCCCTCGGTAGAAAAAATAGCATTCACCACATAAGCGCCATCGCTCCGTGGCTACCTTACGTCCCTCGGGCCCTGCTTCGTAGTTCCCTTGAGCCGCAATATAGCCCCGGAGACGATGGCACTTATCCGACGAAAACTACTATTTTTTACGAAATTCATAGGTAACATTACTTCCAATGCTGAGCATGATAAAACTACAATAGTAGTAGTAAAATCACGACAAATTTAGGAGGGATACAAGGAACTTGCATTTTTACGACGTTTTTTTTTTCTGTGTAAAAAAATGTTTTATTGTGTTAAGTGGCATTAAGCGTGGTTATGTTAGTACTAAGATGATGACCGTTGAAATCTCACCGCTCACCTTTGCTTTTTATTTTGAGGATCGTTTATCTGTTTCTTAGGTATGCTGTCAAAACATCTGACCATTTTTATATGTATTTTTCCCCGCCAGATATTTCTACTCACACAACTAGCAGTCTTAGGTCAATCAGTAGTTATGCTCTGTGCATTTAAGACAATTTTTCTGTGATAAGGGATAGCGAGATTGACAAATATGATAAACTGCAAGTCAACATAATTTATAATTTTTTGGTAATATCTCATCAACAATAAAAGTACTACCTTGATTGCACATAATGTTTTAAAAATGTTTTTACAACTTTGTGAATTCGAAAAAACTTTTTTATAACTTTGTGAAGTCGCAAAAACGATTTTGAAATGTAAAAACATTTTGAAACGTTATGTCCTATTGGGGTAATCAATTGATCATTTCCTTTGAATATAAGTAAATTTTTGATTATAATAAGTAAATATACAATTACTTGAATACGAAAGAAATTCACTCAAACAGTGAAATAATTATACTCGTAGTGAGAGAAACCTTATTTTTGTCTGGCTCTTCAACTGAAATTATATCGTACTCTAGTAAATTTACTTTCTTACGTGAGTGAATTTTTCCTCGCTTATGAGTTATTGAATATTATTCTTTCTGAGTAAAAATGCACTCCGATAAATTCAGAGAGGAATAGGGCCGTTTGCAGCGATCGATTCCCAATTTGATACGGCGCAACTAGCTCGATTATCCTTCAACAACATAAGTACTTACTTATGATTCATCATAAGAATTCCATTTTTTCACTTTTAAATTTTTAAAAATATTATCAAATGAATTTTGATTTTCGTTGTCATGACTGTCGCTACGCTGTCTGTTTGCAATAATTTGATAGTTGAAACTAGCCTGCTAAAAAAAAGTCTTATACGATTCTTCAGTTTTCACGAATAAAATGTTTTTCTTGGTGCAGTGGCTGTCGAAAGTTCCGGGTACTTTCACCTATGTGGTTGAGTCGCAGGAGATTCAAAATATTGAAAGTGCAAGTATGGTGAAGCGTAATCAACGATACTACGCACTAAAAATTTTGACATCAAACGGTGAGTCATGTTGCCAATTAATTCTTACTTCTATGCTGTCAAATAGAAGCATGAGCAAGCGAAAATTGATTTTTTCTAATTTAGAGCTTCAGCATTGTTGATCGAAAATAGATTCTACTAATTTAGAACATTGACATTGTCATGCGCATATTTTATCCTCTTATTTCTAAACTGCCAAACTAATAAGCGTGTGTGCATGGTGAACTTTTATATGACTTTATGCAGTGCTTACTGCTTTACTTCCTACACGTAAGTTACGAAGACAAAATTCATTGCTCTAATAAGTCCGATTATAACGCGAACGTTCACGTTACGGGTTGTATTTTAATATTTTTCTATTTGCCGTTTGGATGTTTTTAAATAAAAGGTTAACATTACTTATTATCTACATTAAAGACGACGACCGATACTTGTGGAAGCTCTTCGTATTGCCCAATGGACGTTTTGTTTACCCAGACTATACTACAGAAGGTGACTAATTGTGTTTTAATGTTTTGGAAACGATAATATAATTTGTCGTCTTAGCAGTAAATAATGTTTTGAATAAGGTTTTATAATTTTCTTTGAAATACAGACTCTGCGTATCTACAAAACCTGAGGACGGACATAACGCAAGTACATCATCAGTCCATGCAAAGTAACGAACTTACATATTAAAGTATATTCTCATTTTATATTTTTCTATAAGTAATGTTTTTATGCAGTTAATACTGCTGCTGATCTAGAAGCACAAGAAGCTACAAGTAATTGCTATTTTAGATACCTTTATCGTTACTCTGAACTAATTTTGTAACATGACTTAGTAAATTACATATAGTTACTCATTTTTTATTGCAGATTCTGTTGAGTTTGTAAAAGAAAATACTTTGGCGAAGGAGCAGCATGCACCCATAGTTCAAGATATTCAGATTCCAGGAATATCTGAATGTGGTAAGTAATAAAATAATCATAACTATAAAAGTATTATGAGATGTTGACAAACATTTATACACTTTTTTAGAAATGGTATCGAGGGAGCAAAAATTTGTGGCTAATTTTCAATCTGTCTTTAAAACAGAAGATAATAACGTAAGAAAATTTAAAAATGAAAGACTGTAAACATTATTAAATGCAATAAGAATAATACAAAAATATTGTAGGTTAAGTTGCATAAGTCACACGACATTTATCTATCTGAAGATGAGCTGGATCAAATTCTGAGAAAAGCTCAGGATAATAACGACTTGATCCGAAGGCTGATGAAGTCGATAATTGGAGTCGACAAGTTGAAACTTATGTCAGCTACAGGAAAAGGGGGTTACCAAGCAATTCCTGCTTAAATATGTGATTTTATCTACGGTTACTTGATACATAGTAAAGATCATGGTATAGAACAATTGAATTCAATTAAGAACATGTCGCTTTTCTTATAGATTACGTTAAAGACAAAGCTACAAATGTTTTCAGCAAAAAGGAGTACCGGATTGTCTTGACAAAAATGTTGTGGTGACTTCGCCACCCAAGCCAGAAAAAGGAAAAAATTAAGTTTGTTGACGTTGCAGTTTAAATTATTTTTAATTAAATAAATCAAACAATTTTTTAATACAAATAGTTGTATTTTTTTTCCACCCATAAATTACTATTAGATCCTCCGCAAGTCCCCTAAATCCCCCAAAAGTCCCCCTAAAAAGCCCTAAAGTCTCCTGAGGTCCCTAACAGTCTTTTTTGGTCACGCGAAGTACCACTCAAGTCCTTTGAAGTCCCCCAAAGTATTAATTCTCCTCAAGCCCTAAAGTTCACTCACATTTGCCGAAGTGAAACCTCTCAGATCCCCTAAAGTCTCCTCAAGTTCGTTCAAGTCCCCCAAAGTCTTCTTTGGTCCATTAAGTCCTCTTGAGTCCCCCAGAGCTTTTTTGAGTCCTAAATCCTCCGGAATCCCCTTAAGTCCCCTTTAGTCAACTAAAGTAACTTTTAGTCCTCTAGAGCCTCCAGAGTTCTCTTTATTCCTCTCAAGTCATCCAAAATCCCCTTAAATCCTCTCAAGTCCCCCAAAGTTCCTTTTAATATTTTGAATTGCATCGAAGTCACCTTAAATCCCCCCAAGCCTTCCGAAATCCCTTCAAGTCCTCTGAAGTCCTCCAAAGCCCCCTTAAGACCTCTAAAGTCCCTCAAAGTCCCCTTGTGTACCCTTCAGTCCCCTTAAGTTCCCTTAAAACTCTCAAAGTCCCCTAACGTTCCACAGAGATTTCGTTAGTCCCTTAAAATCCCCTTAAGTCCCTGAGAGTTTTTCAGAGATCCTTTGTTTCTTATAAGTTCTTCAAAATCACCTTGAGTCCTCTGAAGTTCCCCAGAGTTCTCTTTAATTTTCTGAAATCCTCCTAAGTTTCTTTTAGTATCGATTGGTGTAGACAGTCGATAATTTTCAGTTGCTACGTAATTGAGAACTTTTGCACGGACAATATTTTCATTGTAAGAAGTCGTTTATTACTTAGAAATTTCTCATGTATTTTTTGCGGTGCTTTTTCCAGGAGGTTTGGCGGTACTGTTTCCAAGACTTTCTCTGGTACATTTTGTGGGACCTTCTAGGGTACTTCTTCCAAGACTTTCTCCGGTACTTTCTACGGTTCTTTTTGCGGGACTTCCCCATGTAGTTTTTGTGGGACTTTCTCTGGTACTTTTTGTGAGACTTTTTCTGGAACTTCTAGCAGTTTTGTTTTCGAGACTTTTCCTGGCTGCTTTTGTGGGCTTTTTTCAGGTCCTTAGTCCGAGATTTTCGCCGGTACTTTCTCCAGTATTTTTTGCGGTACTTTTTCCGGGACTTTTTCAGTACTTTTTGTGGAACCTTTTTTCAGTACTTTTTGTGGGACTTTTTCCGGTCCTTTTTCCTGGAGTTCCTTATCTACTTTTTTTGGTACTCCACGTGGGATAGTTTCCGGTACTTTTTGAGGGACTTTTTCCAGAAGTTTTTTTGGTATTTTTTTAAGACTTTCTTAGGCACTTTTTCAGGCACAAACTGTACATACTATTCAGTTTGTACAAGAGCAATATGGAACTTTTACCCGTACCTTTGCGTAAAGTCACTGCCAAGTCTCTACAAAGTTTTTGATTGTCACCCTCGGCTTCGCCTCTGATGACAGTATACGCGAGATCTGAGACTTTTTTTACTTCACTGCCTTTGGTACGCAATGTACTATTTTCGGTAAAATAGTAAAGAGTTAGAGTTGTGAATAATCACCTATTTGAACAGGAATTGACAAGTCTACAAAAAAATAAAAATTATTATAATTCATTAACATTCAATAATCAGCAATGTAAACAANGATTTCTCATTCCACACATATTTTAAGTAAGGAAGACAGGAAGTATTGTTGACATGCATATGTATACGTCAATGTATTTGGATAGTAGTAACGACATTTATTGGTAAAAGTATGATTATATATTTACACATGAATACACACCAGCATATACTTACGCATGGGGTAAACACATGTGAAAATTTTCTTGTAAATATCAGTATAATAATGTACTTATACGTAACTACACGCTTAATAATATACATTATACATGGCATATACGTTGAGGACACTTATACATATTAAGTAGTACATACATCTACTTTCATAACATACATATATGAAGTGACTAATGCAGACCTCACGTGCTTCCAATATATTATATATATTTATCCAGAAAGTAGTTTTGAGTAAGTAAGTAACCTTTGCATAAACACACTCACAAACGTACGCACACGCACGCATGCACGCATATGTACACCCACGTATGTATGTGTTTTTGTGATTGTGTGTGGGCGCCCGCAGAGGTGACTTATGCGGACAATTACACGTATGTCAGGAGAATAATGAGGACGAAAGTGGAATTATGCGGACGTCCTCATAATTCTACCATGTTGGCAACATATATTTCAAAAGCAGGTAACGAGGTACCGAAGCAACGCGTAAAAATCCAAAAAAACTACTACTAATCAAGCTCTGCCACCATATCAAATGAATATGCTATTAAGTATTGGATCAATAAAATAACACTTGTAAGCACTTAAATTAATGTATTTTACAATAACAGAAAAGACTAATTAAAATTATAAGATCTCATCTCTTTGTACTGAGAAAACCTCTACGAGAGCGTGCGTGCGTAGCAACGGCCATATTCTTTCTGTCTCATCTACATTGCTGTACAAACTACAAAGCACACACATATCATCCTGCACTCGCAGTGCTTACGGCGCATAACAGATGTCACTACTTACACATCTAATATAAGCTTACTCATATTCCAACAGTAATAATTGGCGTCATAAGAAGAATTTATTTTGGCTTTTCTGAACAACCGAGTTGTCTTGAGTATACTTAAACTTCTGAAACACCACTTTTCTTAGTGTGGTCAAAGTAAAAAATTCAAACGTTGTGACCGTCATTGACGGTCATTTGCCTAAGATATTAAAATGTCTTAAGCCTCCCCTGAATGTCCAAGTATAACCTTCCTGCGAGTTATCATCAGTATAGCGTGTCACGATAGCACTCAAAGATAACGATACATATTTTGAGGTCTTTCATTAGAAATCGTAAATCAAAGTCTTCGTAATTATTACACAAAAAATAAACGTGTGATATTGAGGATCTCATGCCTCACAAGAATCATTTAAAACTGCTAAACAGCTATTGGAGCAAGTTCAACAACAACAACTGGGAGCTCAGTACCAGACAATCTTCACTATCAGATTACTTTTACTCCAAAAGCTCTACGTATGATAAGCTACTACATGCATACATAAAGCATTTATTGCTGCTGCAGAAAGGATTGGACGCAATCAATGTTCTCCTGGGCCCTACACCAAATCATAGGAGTAAAAGATCTGTTTAAAAAGAAAAAATAAAGCTCAATACATTTATGTCATTAGAAAAAGTCATGCTACCTTTTTTCAGTAGAAATCAGCGAGATATGCAGAGCTTCTTTGACAAGCTTATAGCTCTTGTATCAATAATACTGTCATAACTCCAGTGCTCAAGTTTCAGCTTCTGATAATCTTGTTACCGTAGAACCTGCTAAGCTGTTATAACAAATAAAATTTTAAGAGCAAATCTTAACACAACATGGAAAACACTGGTTAAACGTTACGACAACAAGCTCCTATGGTACAATACTTACATTAAGGAGGTTCAGGAGTTGTAATAAAATACAGAGATTCCAATAACATTAGGATTTCCAGATGGTCTAAGATAAACAGAACTTATATAAATTTTTTCATTATATGTTATACGTCATTTTCAAAAGAATCACGAAAATTAGAATAATGTGAATTTTCAATAGAAAAAAACTTACCAACAAATTTATTACTAAGAGCCACAACGTATTAAAAAAGTTAAGTCTAAAGTTGGCTACTTGTAATACCTGCTTATTAACTTAATCGTTAGCAAACTTTCTTTAGTCACACAGTTAAACTGGGCCAAGGAGTGCGACAGTGACAACGTAGACTTCACAACTCATGAAAGGCTTGGTATCTTCCTGAAAACTGGAATCCACATTTTAAATGAAATGAATATTAGTCAGAGGCCTTAAATATCATCAGTCTCTGCTGGCCAACAAACTACTGGTATAATCATGAAAAAAAGAAGCCAGCACCGTAAGAATGCTCATGTGACTACCAATGATTAGACTGCCTCAACCAAGCGTCAAAAAAAGGTCACTAAATCATACGGATCCTTACAACAGAAAATAAACTCAAGCAAGATGTAAATGACTATTTATTACATTCATGTATTCGTTGGCTTACTTACCTTACCACTTGGTAAGTAACGACAAATAGAAAACTCGCTAAATTATAAAATTAATATTCAAGAGGTCATTTTTGTCATTATACATACTTCAACTTGTAGATACCCAGACAACAGTTGAAAAATTACAAATTTTCTAGAACACCGTCAAAATATTGTTTCAAACTCAATCCACTGATATTTTATAAGAATGAAAGACCAGACAATAATAAGAATACCACTGTCTAGGGCAGAAATTCTTTTATCGATAAGATTTTTTACTTTTTTTCGAAACAGTGCAAAATTTTAAAATAAAAATTAATAAATACATTTTTGTCTGATGCCATGAAAGAAAGTGAAATAGAAAGCCCGTAAACACTTAGCAGTTCACTATATCATATAAATCTACACCCTTTAAATGCCAGCAGATCGTTGGTATTAAACCACGCGTTCGTTAACACGCTATTTGTTACGCCTATTTGCACGACATTCAAAAAAATTACCTTTATTAATTTTTATCTGAATATATTGTGCTAGTCCAAACAAAAGTAAGAGATCTTATATATAAAAAAATTACGCTCTACATGCTTGTTCTTTTATTTTCATCTGGTAACTTATCGCTTACAAAAAATTAGGGTAGACCCAACACGGAAAAGTCTAGATCACAAAAAACCAGAAGATTTCTCATTCCACACATATTTTAAGTAAGGAAGACAGGAAGTATTGTTGACATGCATATGTATACGTCAATGTATTTGGATAGTAGTAACGACATTTATTGGTAAAAGTATGATTATATATTTACACATGAATACACACCAGCATATACTTACGCATGGGGTAAACACATGTGAAAATTTTCTTGTAAATATCAGTATAATAATGTACTTATACGTAACTACACGCTTAATAATATACATTATACATGGCATATACGTTGAGGACACTTATACATATTAAGTAGTACATACATCTACTTTCATAACATACATATATGAAGTGACTAATGCAGACCTCACGTGCTTCCAATATATATATATATATATGAACAACATGGTGGAATAATGTGGGCGTCCACATAATTTCTTTTTGTCCTCATAACTGCCCTTCCATACGTGTTAGTGTCCACATGAGTAACTTTTGTATAAACATACGTACACGCACGCATTCACACACATGCAGAAACACACGCAGGCGCATACACATATATGTATGGATATACTAGTGGGGCTTTGCCTGCCAGCGTGCTACGCGTGCCAATCCCCTTCCAGTTGCGTTATAACTTTAATTTTTTCGAAATAAGCTTTGCATTAAAATATTATAAGGTCTTGAAAATTAATAAAATTAATTGATACTAGGAAAAAAAAAAATATGTTAAAGTAGATTTGATGGAGTTCAGAGGACTACGGCATTCTTAAAAAATACTTGGAAAAAGATGTTCCACGCTGGAGAATAAATAGTGGGTTGTTTTCAAGTAAATATGAAGAACAGGCTGCTAACTCCAAATAAAAAAGGTAAGGTTTATGTAGAAAGAGAGATGTGCCATTAACTTTTTTTTTGGTAAGCTTTTGTATTTCTTACAGTGATCCCCTTTTTGAAATAAAGTTTTTGAATGGAAAGGTAAAATCTGAAGTATATGTTAAACAGCCTCAAGGCTATGATGATGGCTCTAATAAGGTATTGAAATTGGATAAAGCGTTGTATGGATTGACAGAAAGCCCAAGAGCTTTGTATGAGTGTTTGAATACTTATTTATAAAATTTAAATTTAAAAGAAGCGAAAATGATTGTAATTTATGTATCTTAAATGACAAAATTGATGATGTATATTTCATCGTTTTTGCGGGTGACTTATGAATTTGCTGTCAAAATAAAGGACAATTGAATTTTGTTAAAAAATTATTATGTAAAAGGTTTTAAATGAAAGATTTTGGTAGAATAAGTACTTATTTAGGTATTAGCATCAATTATGACTTAAAAAATGGAAAGATGACACTTGATCAGAAAAACTATATTGAAACATTGGCAAGGAAGTATGACATTAAAAATTAAAAATTGTATGCGGTTCCTATGAAACAAACTTTGAAGTTAGAAGCAGCGCAATCATTGTGTGATGATATTAAGTTTAGAAACTTAATTGGAGCCATTCTGTATGTAAGTCCAGGAACTAAACCTCACATTAGTTTCGGTGTAAATTTTTAAAATAGATTTTAAAATAGTTATGGTAAAACACATTATAAATATGCTTTGAGAATTTAAAAATATTTATTTTTAACAAAGGATTGACAATGAGCTTATTACAAGAGTAGTTACAATAATTTAATTGATTCTTATATCAATGCTGATTAAGCTGCTGATATAATTGATAGAAAATCAACGACATGCTACGTTATAAGAATGTTTGGAAATGCAATTCATTAGAAATCCAGAAAGCAGAATAGTGTTACAAAATTATCAACAGAAGCTGAGTTTGTAGCGTTGTCTGAGTGTTTGAATATAGTAAAAGTTATGAAAGATTTATTGCTTAATTTGAAAATTGAATTTTGCAATCCAATTAAAATGTATGAAGATAATCCTGTTGCGATCTGTATAGCAAAATTGATGAATTTTAGTTAAAAATCGAAATACATTGAAACTCACTATCACTTTGTAAACAACAGTTATGCAAAACACAAAATTAATGTTGTAAAAGTTGATTTATAAGAAAAAATTACAGATATTTCTACCAAAGCTTGAGGCAAAAAAAAGTTCGAAAGATTTAGAAATATGTTGAATCCCCAACGGAAAAAGTTAATGTAAAAAAACGTAGCAAACCGTTACTTTCTGTGATGTAATGTTAAGTTTGGTTGGATTTTGGACTACAGTTACAGTTTGTTACGTTTTGTTATATTTGATTATAGTCTACTACAACCCAACACATTTTCTCATGACTCATTATATTTCATTATAATTCTAAAAATACACTTGATTCTCTTGAAAAAGCAACCGTAGTAAACTCTAATAAGCCGTAAGAAAGTGTTGTTATGTGTAATATTTTATAACAGCTTACAGTTTTTCGTATTTTTTTACACTTTTTATATTTTGTTATAATTAATAACTTTTGGACACATTTTCTTACAGTTTTGAATAAAATTTGCCTTAAATGAAAATAATTGAGTAATTATTATGAAAAACTATTAGTATGATAGTATGTGGTAAGTCATATTAAAACGTAAATAAAATGTAATAAAACGTTACACAACATCATAAAATGTAAAAACCGTCCGAAATCCATAACAGTATTACACTTCCTTACATTTTCTTACATTTTCAAATTTCCGCTGGGAATGTAAAGTAGTTTAAGATATTAAAATTGAGATTGTAATATAAATTTAAGAAAGCGTGTTGGAATATAAGTAAATTTATATAAGGTGTGTAAGTAGTAAAATCTGTTATACGGCACAAGCACTGCGAGCGTAGGATGATGTGTGTGTGGTGTGTGTGCTTTGTAGTTTGCACAGTAACGCAGATGAAATAAAAAGAACATGACCGTTGCCACACACGCATGCTCTTGTAAAGTCTCTTTCAGTATAAAGAAAAGAGATTTGGTAATCTTATTTAATCTTTATTTCTATTGTTAAATACATTAATTTAGGTGTTCACGAGTGTTATGTTATCGATCCACTACCTCGTGGTATAATTATTTAATACTTACGCTTAAAATAATTTTGATGACATTTAAAATAATTATTTTTACGTAGCAGCCATAAAAAAATTAATACACGGCATATAAAAAATTACTCTGCTAACGTAGGAAAAATTCTAGAAGTACAATATTTGCTTTACAACATAGTAAATCTTATAGTAATCGTGTTAAAATATCCCATATTCGAAAGTACCTACGTAAAAAATTCTTACGTTTGGCCAAACTTTCACCAAATTTCATGTGGCCAAAGATTGGCCAAACGTTGGCTTAACTTGGGCAATCAAATAATCCAAAAATTTGATTTTTGCTGGAATATTTGACTTAAGTTGTACAGGAGATAGTCTCAAACCTTGGCACCTAAGATTCCGTGTGCCACACAAGCACGCTTAATCACTCGACCATATCGAGATGGTGTAAGCCATAACACGAACTGTGTACACATCGTACCAATACTATAGTTATTTTTTTCCATTCAGTTATAATTAATTGTACGTGCAAACAGTATGTTTTTATGGGAATTCATTCAGTTATAATTAGTTGTACATGGAAACAGTAAGAGTACACTTAAAATTGGCAGATTTAACATGATTTAAAAATTCATTGTGGATAATATGCTTGACAATACACTAAGAAAATATTTTTTCCATATACAGTCAATTTTAACTGAATCAATTAACATAAAAATTTTTTTAGAAAAATTGTATGGTCAATTTAGTAGCATGACTTTAAAAAAAATCATAATATTGGTACGATATGTAGACGATTCATGTTGTGGCTTACACCATCTTGACATGGCCAAGTGGTTAAGCTTGCTTGTGTCGCACGCGGAATCTTGGGTGCGGAGGTTTGAAACCATCTCCTGCATGACTTTTTCAATATGTCGTTTATGCAGTCTACTTACATGGTAAGTTATTTAATTAATTTTTTAGAAGTTTGGATGAATATTGGCTAAACTTGAGTAAAAAATTATAGCAAAAGTCCAAGTTTAGGATTGTCTCATTGCCCAAATTTAGCCAACGTTTGGCCAATCGTTAGCCGCATAAACTTTGGTGAAAGTTTGTCCAAACGTAAAGATTTCTATGCGGGTAGAATTTACTCTGTGACATAGTAAAATTTCTCATTTCACTGCGTTGCTATTCTGTATGGTAAAAATTACTATGTTTCAAAGTAATTTGGTACGATGTCGATAGGTTCATACACCTATAAAGTTTTCAACTTAAGGTTATTTTAATAAAATCATATCGAAAATATATTTTTATATTGATAAGGGTCAAAAATTGATACGTGCAGACAAACGATTTTAAATCCAATGATTATTCGTCATTGATACTATGGTCCACAGAGCACCTACAAAGGACGGAGGCTCAATTTTCAGTCACTGCAGATCTTTTTTGGAATAAAAATATTTTGAAAACACTTTAGTATCTCTATTCTAAAGTTAGTTATCTAGAACAGAGTTCTAAGTTAGTTAATTACTCTTTCATGGTCATTTTTCGAAAGGTCCATTTTTCAGTTACATTGATATTATAAAAAATGGTTTACATCTGATACTTCAAAAACTTATTTCATATATTAAGGTTTATAAGACCTCTATATAATAAAAATTTTATGTCTTAGTATTAATCAGGAAGCAAGTTACGAATTGTTCAAAAAATGACCAATACGTGGCATTACACAATTGATTCAACAACTATTGTGACGATCGTAGCTCAAAAAACTATTTTGTTTTGTCTTTTAATTGTGCATCTTTATCTTGTTTTATTTTTATATGTACCGTAAACGCAAAAATAGATTTTTACGATTTTTGATATTTTTGTCTCGTTTTTTGATCCTAGCCTATCTTGTCTTGAACATAGCAGAAAAAAGGCAGCTTTATAATCATGAAACTTGAAAAATCCTACAGATTTTTAAGCAATGTAATATTTAACTGTGCACATAGATAGGAGATTATGACGCCTTAACAATAGCAGCTTTACGAAATTTCAGTTTGGATCAGATAGTAAAATTCTCAGACGCAAATCATGTCAATTAATGGAAAATAAATTGTATAAAAGAAAACTAAAATTTGAAAGTATGTCGAAGAATTGAAAGCCGTTTAGAATTAATATTTTAATTATACTATCTGCCAGAGTATAGATGATGAAAAGAAAATGTCAAAAGTCACAAGAAATATATTTAAACATGCATTTGATAGGCATGTCAGTTAATATATGTGGTATGACTTTTATGGAAATGCTAATTTTTATTGTGATTCTCAATGCGAAAATTTTTTTTGAAAGCCAACAAAAAAAGTATAAAACTGTGGTTAAAGATACGAAGAAATGAGCTTTTTTGTGTCCTAATTAGTCTGTAGCTGTTTACCAAAAAAAATGTAAGCTTTTAAGAAGGCCAATTATTGACGCTTAGTAAAAGTGCTTCCAATAGTCCTGTAACTTTTAAGGGCTTGAAGTGGCCCCTTACTATGACATAGCACCCAATTTGTAAAAATTTATAAAGTTGTCTGACTTGATATAATTATTAGGAGATGCTGACAAATGAAAAACAAGTATTTAAAACTGGTAATTGATTCTTACTTTTTGGTGCTTGAATTTTCAATTACGCTACTTAATTTTATGGAAATGTAGACTCATTGATATTATACATATTCTTAGCTGGGAATTTATATTTTCAATAAAAATTTTTCAAAAGATACAAAAAAATTCAACGGCATCTTTCCAGAAGATGGTAGCTCTTGCAGGCGATGTAAGCTCAGATTTTCTTTGAGCCGAGTTAGAGAACTGAGTTATAAAACCTCTGAACCAGTCATTGCCAGCTAATTTAATATCATTATTAAAATTATGTTAAAGCTGCAACTGTTCTGCATAGAAGGCGGCAGATATGTATGGAAAAACAACTTTTAAAGTGAAACTTCTTATGGTGGGCCATAAACAGCCACTTGAGGGAAAATGCGTTACGAAACAACGTAGCCACCCAACCTGTGGCCCAAGCCCTTTCCTGCATCTCCTCTCTTACATACTCCCTCCCACTCTGTCTCTCTCTTTTCTAGCGTGCGCCCCTCTACCGTTCCGTCTCTCTTTCTCTCGTATGTCCGCCGCTTGCTCCCTTCCCCTTACGATGGTACTATACGTATGTATGTATACAAAAATTATAGATATGTAAAAATGTATGTTTCTATGCTACAACTAAACACTAAGCCAATGTGCTCGCTGAAGCTGAGGTATATAGAGGCCAAGTATTCGTATGTGTGTATATGTTTTCTGTATATATTATATTTTGTATATGTATGTACTTGTGGCGCGTCTTGGCCATCATATATATTTTCATATGCATATATATATA
>NW_019379677.1:683453-696293 GCF_000648655.2 Copidosoma floridanum
AGAAAATTCAATTTTTTTCACAACATAACCTTCCAAATTTTGAAAAACAATCATATCTTAAAAAGCAAGCGGGATAGGCCAATAATAATTCCACATATAGAGAACAATAATTAAGGAGCAAAAATGTGTGTTACACGGATTCATTTAAACAATCACAATAATTCTAAAAATAATAAGTCATATCTCGAAAACAAAGCTACACCCTACATATCCCAGCTATGAATTAATTCATGTTTTGTTCTGTATCATGTATTATAAGAATAATAAACACGTGACCAACAGTTACATTCTTTATAATTTTAAGATTAGTAGAAATTAGTTATAAGCACAGATCAATTTTGATATTAAATTACAAATAATCATAGAAAATAAATTGAATTAACAGTTACAACTTATAATACAATATGTAGTAGTTGTGGTCACCACTTGATAAAGATTCAAATCCATTTTGTAATAAATGAAGAACGAGTTTCTTAGTCAATCTTCACAATTTATTAATACATTTATAAACCTCTGTATCTAGGGTAAGTACAGTGTACCAAAACAATTGTAACACCCGTATTTATTAATAAATTGTGAAGATTGACTTACAATATGATTTTATGTCAACTGTTTTTCTTAAACTCAATCAGTTAGAGTGAGTTATTTTACTTTTATGGTAGCCAAAATTTAAAAAAATTTGTCAGACACAATGATTTCAATAAAAATTGATTGTGCATACATGATATCGTATCAAATACCCGCGTAACTGGACAAAAATACCTTTTATTGAGGCATTATGGTGAAAATTTTTGCTTCCTTCGGCATCACATGATCAATGTTTAGTATTTAACGAAAAAATGTAAAGAGAGGCGGGTATCGATATCGAATCAACCGATGACATTCAAAAAAGGGTGAGGGGCAGTAGATTTTTAATTGTTGGTTGAACATGAAAGCGTCACCTCAACAACAACAAAAGTTACTTTCAGTTGCACCGTCTTCTTTATCAGTTTGCCATTTTTTTTTCGCTCGTTGCCGTAACCTTCAATTTGTTCATTACACACTTCTCTTTGACCTGCCATCAAGAAGCGTTCAGTATCTTCAGCTCCCTTCTTTGGCTTTTGAGGTTGACGTACGCTGTAGACGCTTTTTTACTTCTGTTCTTCACGTCCTTACTAGCCTCCTCGCTGCTATTACCTTTTTTTAACGTGCAAGTTCTTCAAGGCAAAGAGAAGACGAGACACGATAGACGCATCTATTGGCGCAGTAAAAGGGTGAGAGTAGAATATTTAAAAAAATCTAACTTCACGAGTTCAAACTTTTTTGGAACATCAGTTCCCACGAGAATTTGTGCTTGCACACTTCGTAAGGGCGACGACCCAATTCGGAGATTTTCGCTCAGCTGAACATCCAGGTTTGATCCACCTGGATTAGACGTTTCATTTTTTTTTGTCAAGCAAGAATACGAATTTTGTTTTATTTTGAAATCCATGAGTTTGATTTCGAAATCCACGAGTTTCGTTTTGAAATACATAAGTTTTATTTCAAAATCCACAAGTTTTTTACTTAAGCCTTTTAGTATCCATACTCTGTATACTTTATAACCCTGTTTTTATTTTTTCTATTCATATGCACACGTATGCAACAAATTTTGAGATTTTTCTTCCTTATATGTTGTGATCTGGCATATTTTTCATTGTAATACATGGTAAAGCCAAATTTTCTATTTTGTCATTTAACTAAATACATTATTTTGCACAAAAAAAGACTTGGATCCTATTTTAATGCTTTAGAATTAAATAAAAATTTATAAAAAAAATTGATACAAGGAATTATCCAGGTTCTCTGAGAAGACGAGAAGTTGTGACTTAATAATTACAACCAACAATTCGTACGTATAGGATAATACACGTATCAAACCAAGCATGGACGTACTTAGAATGCGCAAATCACGTGTATTATAAGTATATATGTATTTTATGCACCCGTGTGCTCGAATATGTAGTGATAATAAAATTTTTACTATTTCAATATTGGATTTTTAAAGACCTATTAAAATTAGGTGTAATCTAATTTTCTCAGTTTCTGTTATACCAAATTTAACAACACTTAAATTGGAAGTTTCACTCCTGCCGGGGGTCCCGAGACCCACACGTGGTTTTTTTGTTGTTTATAGTTGTAAAAGACCTACTTTATATTATAGTCAGAATAACCTATATTATCATCAAAATCATATTTATTAAGATTAACGTGATATTTTTTGGGAATGCTAGAGTTAAAGCATATTTTTTGTTCACAGTGGAGTTGTCAGCACTTTTTTTATAGTACTTCACGATTCATTTGCGTTAGATCTAACGAAATATTGAATGAAATAGTAACTCCCATGATTTTTCTTTTTTCCGGCTTAATATACTTGATAGCGTTTCTTAAATTAACCTCTGAACATTCTTGTCCTTCATACTTTTCACGTATTTTTATGGTATTATCGCTAGACAACTATTAATACAATCCGCGAAGAATAAATATTGATGTAACTTATTGTTTTGCTAACAAAAATGAGTCTGCTGCTGTTGTCACTTAAGGTGTATCACACAAGCCCATTTTCCTGACTCAGATCACCCATATATCACCCCTAACTTATAATTTTTCTTTCTACTTGTAAATAAATATATTAAATAGTGAAACAAAAATTTAAAATGGGAAATGGTTCAAAAAACATGTATTATTAAGTTGCAAGGTTGTGTAGGGACTCGAAAAGAGATGAGCGTCGCTTAACAATGAAAACAAAGATATTATAAAAAGTTTATATTCTTTGTATAAATGACGAACTAATACAGCGCTCTTTAAACATAAGAAACATAAAGGAAAATAATCTATTTTCTAATACGAGAAACAATAAAAATAATTTAATTCACTATTTTAACTAAAACTTACATACAATCATTCTAATCTATACACTGGCTAGAAAGAAACATATAAACAAAATTTATGCAACTGAAGACTAGGTGAAAGCTATTGTTTTTAGTATCTCATAGAATACCACCAAGTAAAGAAAATTCAATACTCATTTCCCATAGAGAAACTTCGAAAATAACTAAGAACAATGTTTTGATGGAGCATCTTCTGACTTTACTAAGCATTATATTTTTTCAGCTAGTTAATAACTTCAAAATAAAAAAAAAATTTTACAACTAGTATTTAAAATTAAAGAATAAATGGATCAAAAAAAAACTAAGATCTATCGTGATCTTGAAATTTCGCATTGACTCTCACTCAAATACAATATGAGGAAACTACAACGTCTTGTATGCCAGAAATTCTTCCATTACACAATCAACGAATAATGAAATAAAATAAAGGAATTTCTGGCTTTACACACTATCGTCTTGTATAATGACTAATTGCTTAATTAAGCAAAGCTTAAAATGCAAATTATCAAATACAAAGCAAATAGCCTTGCTGGTGCATTCAAATTGAGAAAGAGATGGATGGCAAAAAGTCACCATCTTTGCGAGAATATACGCCTAGAAATACGATGATCACCAGATTCATGAAGGGCAAATGAAAATATCAAAAAATTAAATAACAAAGCGAGACACCACCAATTAAGTTGAGATACGTCGTTGAGATCACCACAAGGGTGTACTGTCTTGTTGACGAGGAACTAGCTTTTCAAGAAGTCTACGAGTCAAAATCTCCAAATCGTATACAACAACTTCGTATTACTTATAACCAACTTGAAAACCTGAACAGAGAGAAAAAAGATGCCACATTGCCTCTGCCTTGTGAATTTTAAATTAAACCACGTGGAAATAGGTTGAGCGTGATTTTCTTGATCATTAACCCTTTTACTACGATCGTCCAAGAAAAAATTAAAACTCTTTTTGACTTTCATTACGCGTCCCTCCCTCGTAATACCCTTCTATGCACCTTTCCACAACCACGCAATTCCCCCTTCCATGCAACCTAAAATTCCTCACTTTATTTGACAGCCCTGCATCTACAAGGTACCATATCTTTGTGGTTGTACCCCATAAAGTAGATGGATAATTGGTTGGACAAACAGTTAGTGAGGCACTCAAAACTTTATACAAAAATTTAAAAGAGTTGAAAAGCATTTCATCAGTTTTTTTGTCACCTAACTCCTAATTTTCCTTAAAAAATATTTCCTAAATAGTTCAGAAATGAAACAAGTCAGTTTATGTTGTATCTCATTTTTTAATAGTTCTTTTACAAAAACTCATTTTAATCCAAGATTGATTCTACCTCGGGTTTTCTAGTTCTACTATAATTTTCGTTGTTTTCTGAAAAAAAATTTTTTTGCATTGACAATAACAAAAAGTCCAGTTCATAGATCCTTTCACAGTTTTTTTACGTAGTGTCCATATAAGTTTGCTTTTCGAATATATACCCAATAATTTTCATAATATTTTTTCGAATTTCCTGTTAAAAATAGGCAAAAGAGAGTTTTTTTCTACTATGAGGACTAATCTGCTATTTTGCTCACACTATATTAAATGTGTTTTCTGTATGTATTAATCCTATTTAAAAAGGACACAAAAGTATGACAGTTGTTAATTATTTTTTCTGCTTCTAAAGTGATTTTTATTTTCATTATAAAATAGTTCAATCACTGATTGCTGAATATGCCTCGCAACAATTTTTTTTTTTTTTTCATAATTTGAGTCATAAGGTATATTGGGGAGTATTAACAATAAATCAGGTATTTTAATAACATTGAAAATACTAAGAAAACATGGTTTAATAAAACTATTTTAATCTGATGTACATGACTTTTGTAATATACTTTTTTTTTTTAAATAAACTAAAAATGAAAATGAAGAGACCACTCAAGTCTTAAGCTATAGTGCACAGAAATCGACAAAAGATGTTTCAATGCTTTTGAAATGTCAGTAAACTATAGTTGATACATTAACTGATAAATTCTTGTCCCCACTCATTCCTTCGAAATTTTTTCATACAAAAGCATTTTAAGGAAGGACCAGCGTGCATTTGAAAAAAGGTGCATTATCTGCGAGTTTGCTTGTAGCTGCAACACAAAGACCAACTATGATTCATGCACGTGAATGCTGGCCTATGACGACCGGAAATAAAAAGCAAACGCAATACTTTTTAATGCAGAGAAATGAGATAACTGTTGAAATTAGTAGATGCAAATGTTTAACAGGGAACAGCCGCACTGAAATATAATGATAGAATAATCAGAGTTAACGAAAATAATATTAAATGCTAGAATTATAACATATAGTAAGAAACAAAACAACCCATACATGCTACACCTGTCGCAAGTAACAGCCATGGATAATATACAGAAGTGTTTACTACGGTAAACAAAGCAGAGAAACTTTATTCACTTTCAAGGAATTATTTAATTTTTACCGTTTATGTTCACAGATGCATGATTTGATCACCCTTTTTTATAGACCCTAGTCATTTTAATAGCCAACTGTAATAGTCTGATTTTTAATCTGGTTAAATTTTGTTACTTTTTTAAACGTAAAAGAAAACAGAAAAGTCATACCCCTTTACCCTTCTTCTGACTCAGAGATGTCGAGAGAGATAGAGAGTTGGCACTCCTGCCTCTAATATAGGTAACTGAATTTCTGATTCCTCAAGGCACCACAAGCCGACTTCCTCTTCAACGACAAACCTGTTGATTAAGATTATTGTAACATTTCCACAACATTTTAATAAGCCAAAACTATCCGTAAAATTAGTTGTGTTTACTCGTGGCAGTTGCAGTGCTATTGTATTTATATCATTTTTCTTACGATTTCTTTTTTTCTTTCTTTTTTTTCACCAGATTACCGCCACAGCTTTAAAGCCAAGTCACTAAAACCACCCACTCACAACCTATGTGTGAAGGTGTATTTCCACATCCACTTTTTAACCCTTTAACTGATGGTACATAGGAACTCTGTTACTGGGCTTACATAGGAACTTTTCCCGATGAAAACAGTTTTTGAGAAAATCTGCTTTCACCTGTAATCAAATCTATGACCCCTAGAACAGCGTTGTCTCAGTAATAAGCACATTTAACACTGAGCCAACACCGCTTCTTCATCATCCTCACTATTATAACTGTTATCTTTATTATTATTGATGTAACTTATTGTTTTGCTAACAAAAATGAGTCTGCTGCTGTTGTCACTTAAGGTGTATCACACAAGCCCATTTTCCTGACTCAGATCACCCATATATCACCCCTAACTTATAATTTTTCTTTCTACTTGTAAATAAATATATTAAATAGTGAANATTATTATGATCATTATTGTTACTATTACCACTAATATCATAATTGTAAGTTATTATAGTAATGGCTACCCTTACTTCCGTTTTAGTATTCGTGCTAATTGATATACCGTAACACACGGACTTTTCATTCACCCCAGCAATATATTAAAATGTTAAGCAATATCCACCACTTTTTTTAAAAGTTTGATTTGATAAGCGAACAGGACTTCGCATTTGTTAATATTAATAATACTCTATCGTAATGTTAATATTAAGTTAAAATGAATTTTGGTACTCCCTATAAGAAGGCCTAGAGGTCCCGAAAACAGTCACTTAATAGTCAGCCCTCGAACAATAGACTGGGTAGTTAGAGTCCACCACTGCTACCCTACAAGTCTACCACGAGGTGGGTACAGTTTTTGTTTTAACCCTCGAACGGTTGGCTGGGTAGCTAGAGTCCACCTAGGCTATCATGTAGTCTTCTACGAGCGCAGTTTAAATCTCGGTTTTGGACACCTCACGCCGGTTTGCTGCGTGTTTGATTATTTTTTTACTATTAAATAAAAGTAAGATTTTAATATTCATCAAATCTATTTAACTTTATTTTCTTCTTTCCTTTCCGGCTGGGGCATAGCATTAAACGTGTTCACCATTACTCATGACAGTATTGGTACCCTCTTAACCACGGGAGAACATAATCGATTTTTGTATACGTAAAACCTAGAGCAAACACCATTGCTCGTGACGGTTTTGGTGTCTTCTAGATTAGTTGTGAATTTAATCTTAAATTCGACTCCTTACGTCAACTCTAGAACAATATCTTTACCCATGACGGTATTGGTAGCTTCTAAATCGTGAACGAGACATCTATGATACGCTGCTCCAGGTAATATTGACAACTCCTAGGCGCATCGCAAGTGAGGGATACAGCACGACAACTACTCTAAGGCATTGCAAATTGATTTCATTCACTTGAAAAAATGTTTACTCCTTTTTTGAATACCCTATCGCATATCTTAACTATTATCTAGCCCCGCGTCCCACCTTTGCACCCAGTGTGAGTCCCGAGTTATTAAGCGCAATCTTAGACTCGAATAATTTGTCACTCCTACATAAAACTGTACGTGATAAGCAAATGCTTTTAAAAATTTTTGAATGTCCATAAATGTTTAAAACAATTTTTAGTAATAAAAAAAAATTTACAATTAGTCGTCAAAAAGTGACTGATAGGAGAATCAACTCGTTACATAAGATTCAGAATTGCAAAACTATTACCATGACAAAAAAAATTAGTTTTGATTTTCGTAAGGTTTTAGTAACTTAACTTGATTAGACTATTTTTGAACCATTGGTAGTACGTTTAAATAGTTTTACTTGCTCTTTTAACCTAAGATGTTTCTCTATTTAATATCACATAATTTTATCTTCAACAAAAGTACAAACTTTTAATTCTAATATTGTTGCATGAAACTTTAACTGTTTATTATTAGATAAATAAGCGTATTTTTTATGAAAGCGAAAGCAAAAAAATTTTGTAGGCAGACCTATTTAGATGCCATTGCAGAGATAAAAACTGTAATTGTTGTTTTATTTTTATATGTACCGTAAACGCAAAAATAGAACAAAATTAATGTTGTAAAAGTTGATTTATAAGAAAAAATTACAGATATTTCTACCAAAGCTTGAGGCAAAAAAAAGTTCGAAAGATTTAGAAATATGTTGAATCCCCAACGGAAAAAGTTAATGTAAAAAAACGTAGCAAACCGTTACTTTCTGTGATGTAATGTTAAGTTTGGTTGGATTTTGGACTACAGTTACAGTTTGTTACGTTTTGTTATATTTGATTATAGTCTACTACAACCCAACACATTTTCTCACGACTCNTTAATAAATCTCATAATATCTTGCCATTTAAATATCAAAGATTTAGTTAATTTGTGCTATTTCAAATTTTTTTCTATGATTTTTAAAATTTAAAGCTTCCTTATTTACATTTTTCCTTTGGTATTTTTTTATCAACACACATCAAACACTTTTTTCCAGTTGTAGGCCTTAACTTAACAATTAATGCTCTGAAATACACTATTTATGTCTTGCAGTGTCGGATTCTCATTTTTATCTCTGTAGAGTAAATTATCAATTTTTATGTTTGCTTGATGGTATACATACCAGCTATATCCAACAATAAAACTGGCTTTTTAAATTTTGTGGTTAACATACATTCGATTATCGATGTTCTCCGTTTTTTTATGTTGGTACACTTGTCACGAGTATACGCTAGTACTGGTCGTCCAAGTACATCAAAAATAAATAAAATCGTTCAAGCAGTAAAGAAAATTGTTTTAAAAAAGTGTTGAATTAAGCAGCTGGCTCGTTCCATAAAATTTTTTTCTAACGTTTTGGACATGAGCCGAATGTCAGCGAAGTTTGTTTCAAAACTGTGTAAATTCAACTATAAGAACATGCATGAGTATCCATTATGAGCTGTTGACAGACGTCAATCATAATTTTAATTTTCTTAAAAGGGTCATAACTAGTAAAAAATTATTAACATATGGTTTTGATAGATTAGCAAAAATCTAATTGTCCCAACGGAAGAGCCAAAACCCTAAAAACACGACAAATTCGATCAAATGTGAAAGTTTTCTTACTTTTTTCTTCAATTGACAGGATTTAGTCCATCAGGAATTCTTAGAAAGTAATCGTACGGTCAATAAAGAGTATGATTCTAAAGTGATGCACCGTTTGCAAGAAATAATGCGAATAATTGGGAATTGTGAAAAAATAATTCATAGCTTTTGCAACACTATAATGTCCGTGTTCATTTATCTATGCAAGTGAGAGATTTTTCCATCAAGAATATTTTATTTTGACCCCATTTCCCTTTTTCTTTTTCGCAAAACTGAGAAGACCCACAAATGGATAGAGATTTAAAACGATTGAGAAGAAAAAAACTGCATCGCTAGAAGAGCACAAGGTTATACCAAAAAGTGCTTATGAGAAGTGCTTTCATGATTTAAAAAAGCGTTGGTACAGATATAGTGTATTAAAAGGGGATTACTATGAAAGAAATAACGTGAATATTAATATATAAGTAAGATTTTTTTCTAAAATTATTAAGTCACCTTACTTTTTGATCACACTTTGTATAAGAATTTTGACTCATAACTCAATTCTGATTTATGTAATAAAAATAGGTGCGGCGTTTTGTAGATATTGTGTTCAACTCAGTGCCGTTGTTGGAGACTTCTAAGGCTTTAAATTTTCTACTTTTTTTCTCTCTCTCTTTCTCTCTCTCCCTCTCTCTTTCTTTTTTTCTTATAGTTTCTCTTTTATTTATTATCTACCAGTATTCGCAAGTATGAGCATGACGAATACTTGCTGGCCCAGAGCAGACATTAAAATAAAAGCAAACATTCCGATTAGAAGTTGTCAATTGAAGTATTTTAATTTTCTTGCAACGCTATGTTTTGAATGTTTATAACTCAGGTTTTAAATTAAAAAGCCTAAATGTATCGATAATATTCTTTATTTTTACATCTTACAGACAAATCTTGGTATAATGGTTATGTAATAATTTATGTGTAGTGACATTGCCAATTAGACTTAACGTACCATAAAAACTTTAGAAATCACCATCTTCTTTATTTAAAACATTATTATAAACATGAGTATTTTTTTTATTCATCCTTGCTTTCCCATCTTTTTCCCAGTTATCAGCTGATATAAATAATAACTCAGTATGTATAATGTACTTAGTTTCAGTTGCCTTTAGAGCTCCTCTCAATCTTGTTTGGCAGCACCATAGACTTCAGATCAGGCTTGTTATCCGATAATCCCTACCTATAACCCTTACACTACCTTGCATTCACACAGTGAGGCAAGAAAGAAACTCTGTTCTTACTCTGAAGGAAAATTCCACGGAAAAACCTGCTCCAAAACAGTTGGGGTTGCTTAGGAACTTTTTCCAGTGATAACAGTTGTTGAAAAAATCTGTACTTACTGAAAATTGAACCTACGACCTCTAGAACGACATTGTATGAGTAATAAGCACGCTTATCAAAGAGACAACGCTGATCCCTAGATAATGATATGTGTGATAAGATTTTTCCAATTTTACTGACTTCGAGAATCGAACCCACATCCTTCGGAGTGGTAGTCGGGGACTTTATTATCTTAACCCATCTTTAGTATAGAGTCAACGAAATATATGCACGTGCGTGATGTTCTCGTTTTCATTTATATGTCAATTAATGAAAAAAATATTAACACAATTTAATATTGGCCTATCCCTAATTTATAATATGTACTGATAAAAATATCAACTCGTAAATAAACTTGTTTTAAATGTTAAAATATAAAATAAAGGTTGTTTTGAGTCAGAAAAATGAATACTTTTCCTTACTCGGGAGTTTTTGAGAGACTGGTGTCACTTCGCAATGTCCCTGGGCTGTAAAATAGCCCCGGAGACGATGGTACTTATTTAACAAAAACTACTATTTTCATCATAGACAATAAAATACTACCAAGGTCAATAACATATTCTTGAAGGTATTATATCTATCGGAGATCCCGAAACCCACACCTGGTTTTTATTGGTTACGCTACAACAACATAAAAAAGTATACTTAAACTAGGAGACTACTAAAAATTTAATAATTAATTGTATGTTTTGTTGTAAGACTAGCAAGTTTTGTTAATCTTCTTGCTTACACAGGAAATCTTACTGACAATGTCGTGAAAAGTCAGAAAAAAAATTCATTTTTGGAATAGATAGACAGCGTTGCAATGTGGTAAATCAGGGGCACTTTTTTCTCCTTATGTATCTAAAACATAAGTTGGGTTAGTGAGGAGAGCTATGGAGTGAATGATCCAAATAATTCATAGATGTTTCGTTGTGACATGTTTTTATTACAATAGTTATTTTCATCATTAACTTGTCAGCTTTTTGTTTATTCCCTCTCCGTATAACTTGCACCGTTAAAATTTTTTCGAAAGATCTATTTTGTGTAAATCACCTATGTGCCAATTTGAAACAATCGTCAAGATGTTTTTCTTTAAATTTAGAACTAGGGAGTTGAAAACATAGTTACTCAGCCTCATTAAAAGATAGTTTTTAAAAACAATTTATATCTTTTAGTATAATCTTAGCAAAACAAGTATTTATTGCTGCAACAATGGTTTAAACTCGTAAAATTCAGAAAAGTATTAGATTCACCGAACGATGATCACGCTCACCAACTAAAAGCTAAACTCCTCGGGTTTAGACAAACCCATAAACAGAGATGAGTAGAGAGACTGCTAACGCTAATGTGACGAGGTGAGTCGACTTTTTGGCTCTAATCAGGGCGATCCATCATACTATGGCACACATTTTTCTAGAGTGTCAGACTCGTATCAAACAGCGTGCGCCTATGAGAAGAGGAGTGGATTTACGTGGAAACGAGCATATAGGCACACATTTTGGAAATACGTCAAAGGGGTATACCGAATGTGTGCTTACGAAGAGAGGAGCAGAAATGTTGACTATAGCTATATAGCTGAGTGCACAGCCAAAGCAAGCGACGACCCGAGTTTTTCCCTTTTGACTGCAACCAAGTATATGCTATATATGTTTAACTGATCTCACTCTTGCTTCAATGTTATTCATAAATCTAATTCAATTGAATCGTGGAACTAATTTGATTTAAAAACATTTTTTTTCCGTACATTTACACTTATTATCAAATACAGTATTATTTTTAAGAAATAAATAGCTATTTTTTTAAGGATGGCAATGAAGCTGTAACCACTCATTTATTATTCTTCTTCGTCATAATTTTTATCAACTGCAGGACAAACTCCGGAGATTGTCAATGAACGTATTCATTTTCAAGATCTTTTTCACCCGAACTTCTTACAGCTATGATGGTAAGTGCTTATGCTGCTGCTCGTTTTTGTTTTGCTATCTAAGGATCGATTCCAACTAACGGCAGATTTTTTTTTTTTATTCGATTCAGTGTTCCAGTATATTGTCTTTTCATTTATGTGTTATTTAAAGATATAAATTATTTTACAAACAGTTTTTTTCCTATACATCAAAATATATATATTCTGAATACTTATTCTATTAAATAATTATGTAAGTTGATACTTCTGGTTGGCAAGGCCATTTCGTAATTCCATAGTAAATTATTTCTTAGGATATAAGTATAATCCTGGCTTTTTACAACAATATTTGTCTGCATACATGTATTATATTTTCTGGCTTGTATTTACGTTCCTTATAATTTTTACTTGGTAGTTACAACCACTCGTCACTTACAGTATGAACTTCAAAAAGGTAAAAGTTTAAGCTTATACATAATTTTCATCCATTAATAAAGTGTATGATTTTTTGTTTTTTAAATGATTAAAATGGTCTGATCAATATTTTTATTTATCTATAGTATAATTATAATTTTTGGATTATAAACTTTGGTCTAGAATCAACATCATAAAGTTAAAATTGAAATTATGTGTATAATCAATAAAAAAAATATGTAAAAAATTTTATGCTATACATAAAATTTTCTTATTACGAAAGACGGAAAACGAATGTTTAGGGAGTTTTGTGTAAGTTTT
>NW_019379677.1:716241-745539 GCF_000648655.2 Copidosoma floridanum
TTTTTTTTTTTTTTTTTTTTAAGGCTCCAACTGAATGATTACGTTCTTTTATGTCAATACACTTGTTTGTAAGATAGTTTTTATTTTTTTAAACATAAAAATTAAAAACTCATGTTTTCTTATGGACGTGGCTCCTAGGAGCCACTTTTATAGGCGTCTGCTACTTGCATCCTTATTTTTATGTATTCTGTTGCAACAAAACTTAGTTTGCTTGTATTCATAAGTATTCCAATGAAGTATTTTTGTTTAAATCCTAAAAAATTAAACTAGCTCGTTATGTTATAATTTTTCTAAGAATAAAGAACGAAATATAAAAAATAACGGATATCTCAAAATTGTCGACAGATTTAGAACACTTAAAATTAAAAAAAAAAGAAAAAAGAAAGCACCAAATTTAATTTAAACATAAAGTTGATTAATAAATAATTAATCTATCTAATATACAGTACGTCATAATACATTATTAATTTTTTATTTGTGAATAATCAGTAGTTTTATAAAGCCGTACCTAGCTTATTGTGTATACCGCTGCTACAATAAAGCACAAATTTGACAGTTTCAAATAAAAAAAAAAAAGCTTTCTATAAATTAAAACGTTAATAAACGAAATATCGAATTATTTATAGATTTAAAAATAATTACATCAGTTGAAATGAAGTACCCTAATACACTACAATGGCTATATACTACAAGCTCGATAGGTTTAATAAGGAATAATACTTAAATTGATAAAACTTTCAATAAAACTAGCGCAATTATGCTTCCTATGCAATTACATTAATTTTCTGAGTTAAATTTAGGAAAAAAATTTATGCACATATTCTTCAGAAGAAATATATAAAACTTATTTTACGAAAATTTTTGTATACATTTAAAAATACTCTCTCCTTCTACACGTCAATTACATTGTATTAATAAGAAGATGAATTATGTTTGAATACAAACGATAATAGTAATATGGTGAAAGCTAAAATAATGAATATAGTTTCTAGACTCAATTACAAAAAGTGATAAAAGTATACTTGGAGAAACCCCTCTCAGATTGGTTTTCAACTTAATTTAACCCTAGTGCTCTGTTAAGACCTTAAAATTATTAGGAGAAACCTTTTCTGGATATATTTGGTAAAACGTCATGGCATATAGTTGGAAAAACTTACTCCTTTCTTTTATTAGGTGATTTTTTTGTTGGAATTTTCTTTAAAAAAGAGAAACTTCAAATTTATGTCGTTCCAGAACTAAGCATAAATTTCCAAATGTATTTTATTGTACTGGGTATTTTAAAATTTATAAGATCGCATTCAAATAAAAAAAGGTCATTCACGATTAAGAATCTGATGCCCATACTACCAGAACTTATGCCAATGGTGAACTCGAACTTAAACGCGAAAAAATCGGAGTCAAAAATGAAAACACAGACACAAAAGCCAGCACCATGTAGTATTTGCAAAAAATTTAAATTCGTAAATGGATTTCATCTCGAAACTCTATGTTGAAATAAACAAATCCAGCCATAATAAAATCGGCAATGTAAAAGAACTACATACGAATCTATTAGGAAAATTAAATGTAGTAGTTAATAATAATTAGGCCATCGTGCTACATTATTCTAAAGCCGATGTCTTATAGTAAGATTTCAATTTTTATAAAAAAATTTAATTAAAATGTAGAATCAGTGGGTTCACAATAATACAAATATTAAATAGGCTAGTAGATGCGTATAAAATAGCAACAGTAAATTTAAAGATCATTAATATACCAAAATAATTTTATTTGAAGTGATTAAAAATAAATTATTGAAGTATAGTTTGGTAATTAATGAAGATCGTATTATAGAGTTTGTTCCCTTAATCATTGTGAGAAGATTAAATTGTAACCTATCAATTAGTCACTGTGGTGTATAGGGGCTGGAAGTACGTCATAAGGGGTGGGGCAAAGAGGAAAAATGAAAGCAAATTCCACTTCCGTCACAATTTTTCTCAGAATATTTCTCTCGAAGCAGGCAACAAGCTCATGGACAAAGCCCTCAAAGTCATCTGGCTCGACCGTTTGCCACACCAAGCTGCGAGGCTTCTCCGCATGCTCAACCTTTCCACCATCAACGACTTNAGGCAACAATTAATTATACAATTAACAATAAATTACAGTAACTGAAACTGTATACATTTTAAAGAAATCATACAAACGATTTTTTCAAGGCAAGTCATAAATAGAAACTCAAACAAAAAAGACTATTAAATGGTGGACTCATGGAAAGGTCATATTATCCATATACATTTTCAGTTACTCTAGCTGACAAAGAGGAAGGTGGAAAAAAAAATTTTCCAACTGTTTTTCAGAGTTAATAATCTCGTAAAACTTGAAGAAAAGTAAACTTACTTTTAAAAATGAGACATTAATTCGGCTTCTGGGTATATTTTTTTGCAAGATAAAGAGAAATAAAAAACGGCTTTTGTGACTTACTATAATCATTGGTAATAAAAACGTTTCACTTTAGGCATAAAATCAGCCACAGCTATTTACTACGTGCACAATTTTGAAGCAGCGCCACCGAGGGAAGAATGAAAACTATTGGTCGGGCACAGCAGAAGGCAATATTCGCGATATGTGCTTGATACCTATAGAAACACAGCACCTCGATAGATACACGAAAGGTTCTGTGTTTATTATACCACGAATTAATACAATGTCTTAAGTGGTACAATCCTACGTGAATGACTATAAAGACAAAATTTGTACTACAAGCACTATAAGCGCTTGAGTATTACTTCAACACAAGTCCGTGTCTTTGGTTTCGCGCCCGAGCGCGACAGCCGAGCGAGGTGCTGCGCGCACTTCCGCCATGCTCACGGGCTTCCGCCTTGCCGGGAGCCGCCTCTGCGTTCGGGCACTTGAGCACTGCTCTCCGAGACGACCGGACGCCTGTCCCGCTCACACTCTCGATGCTTCTCACGCTGTAATTAAACCTCTAGTAAACAATATCTAATAAAGTATTTTACCAAACATTGGTCCTTTGAGAGCTGGATTCCGCGGAGATAACCAGCGACCAGCAGCCCAGAGGACAGCCGGTGGTTTAACATTATTCGAAGCAATGTAAGTATAAGTGACAAACAAAGCGCGAACATGGCCGACGCGGTCGCCATAGTGCCCGCGGCCTGGCACCAGTCGTTCGGCCACGGCAATGTCGAAGCCGTGTTGCCCTGCACGCGTGAAATGTTGTGAGGGACTGCCGCGGCTGACAGAGCTCGCGGTCCAGTCATTTGGCCCAGCCACGGCGTCAAGCAGGCTGTGTCGCTGACGGCCAAAGTTAATGAGTGGTATAGACGTGGCCTGGCTTCATCAAGCCGCCATTGTTGCAATAATCCACCGACGGCCTTCTTGTCGGCCATGGCGGCCATCCTGTCCCCTCAAGCGCGTTGACTGCCGATTTGACTCGAATTGTCGACCCCTCCAACACCGCCAGCTGTGGCTCGGTGGCATATTCCGCTCAAGCGTCGAATACTAATGTTTTAGAATGGACGAAGGCTGGACCGCGCTGTTCGGTGCTCAGTTGGCTCTCGCCGAGGTTGTTGGCCACCTGGCCCGCACCATTCATGAGATGGAACCAGCCCGCTGGAGCTCGGGCGTGGTAGAAGCGAAGTTGGAATTGCTGGGTGGATATTGGGGCGATTTTCAAGCCAACCATCTCAAGCTCATCGAAGCTCTGCCACCGGAAAAGGCGTCTCGGTTGGTCCAGCTGTACACTGACCTGGAAGCACACTACCTCGACGCACGGTCTTGCCTCTACGACGCGAGAGACTCCCTGGCGCGGGAATCCGGCTTCGGGCCGTGGGCCTCGCTTGCCGAGAATCAGCATTTCGAACTTCTCCGGGAGACAAGAAGACTGGGAGAGCTTCTGTGATCTCTTCCGAGCGCTGATCCACGAGGACTGCCAACTCACCAACGTCGAGCACCTGTTCTATTTGAAGTCGCTCGCTCAGGAAGACGCTAAGACGGCCCTCGATACGGTCCAGGTAGCCGAGGCCAATTACTCTACGGCATCGGCTCTGCTTGAAGCGCGCTACGAGCACAGCCACCTCCTCGTCCACGACCATGTCACAGCCCCGCGGAACATCAAGCCACACAGAGACAAGTCCGCCCGTGGGTTGCAGAGCCTCTTGGACACCCTGGAGAAACATCGTGACCAGCTTCGCGCCTTAGGTCGTCCCGTAGCCGGCTGGGACGATTGGTTCGTCTCGTGTGGAATGACGGGCATTGATCCAGCGACGAGGCGTGCATAGGAGGAGGAGCTCCAACGGTTGGAGAGTACCGTTTCCAGCTCCGAGGTTGACGTCGCCACATTCGCCACCTGGACCGACTTTCTTCGGTACCGTTGCCGCGCCGCTAGCTCTGTCGAAGCCTCGCAGCCCGCACGTCCCATCAGCGGGACAGCCGCACGCTCAAACTCCTCGACATCAGGACGCAATTACCACGCCCTCGCCACGAGCAACGATACGCCGTCGTGCCCGGTGTACCACGAGGGCTATTGTCCCGGGTGTTGTGCGCAGTTCCAGGGGCTTGATGTACGCGCACGGAGGGAGCTTATTGCCGAAAGCAGCATCACAGCTCACTGCACGACGGCGCCCGTCACCGCCGCTTGGGGCAGCCCGACGGCTCTACATCATCGAAGCAGCCCCGCACGGACTCGCCCACCTCTTCATCGGGAGAGCACTCGACTGACGCGTCACCTCAAGCGTGACTAGCCGTGCTTCCGACCGCCCTCGTCTATCTAAGCGGTCCTCCTGGTCGTCGAGTTCCGGCCCGAGCGCTAATCGACACGTGCTCCGAGGTCACCGTCATCTCTGCAACTCTCGCGTGCCTGGTCAGCGCACGACTAGAAACCATCGAAGCCAGCATCTCCAGCGTCAGCAGCGAGTCCGCCGTCCGGTGCAGAGTCCTGGCCCATCTCCGCCTCGAGCTTCCAGGGCCCGCACCACCAGTTGCACTGACAGCGCTGTGTTTTCCCAAGCTCAGCCTGGTATCCCCCTCCACCCTACTGCACCCCGAGGCGATCCGGCAGTGGGCTGACTGCGAGGGCCTCACCGATCCTTCGTTTGGCACGCCATAACGAGTCGACCTCCTCATCGGCGCCGACTACTACCACTTGCTGCTACGACCCGGCTACACTCAACGAAGAGAAATCGTCGGGCAGCGCACAGTCTTCGGCTGGGTATTGGCAGGCCGTGCCGTAGGGCTCGCTCCAGGTACGTCGGCTGTCTGTGCAGCCGCCCAATCCAACGTGGCTCCGCCTTGGCACAACGAGCTGACTGCTCTGCTACAGCGGTTCTGGGAGATGGAGGATCTTCCTCAGGCTCACCGCCGCTCAGATGAGGACATCGAGTACGAGCGTGCGTTCACAGACCACCGACGCGCCGCGGACGGACGGTACATCGTGCGCCTCCCGCTGAAGGGCAGCGGTTCGCTTCTTCTTAGCAACAGTCTTCAGAGCGCCAAGGCCTCCTTGGCAGCCCTGCAACGCCGGCTTCGGTGAAGCCCCGACATGGCTGTGGAGTACAGTCGATTCATGGCTGACTATCTCGCGATGGGCCACATGTGCCCGCTCACCAGCGCTGAGCTTGCAGCTACAGCTGGGCCCGTCAACTACATCCATCATCATGGTATCTGGCAGCATGACGATCGCGGGCGCAAGCTCCGAGTAGTCTTCAACGCGTCCAACCCGACTTCCAGTGGCCACAGCTTGAACGACATCCTCCACGCTGGACCCAGACTCCAAGCTGCGCTCCCATCGGTGCTCATGCGCTGGCGGCGGTACCGCATCGCCTTCTGCAGCGACATCGGCATGATGTTCCGGCAGATTTGGATCGACTACCGTGACGTCGACCTGCAGTGGATCGTCTGGGCTGCTGATCCCAGCCAGCCTACCAGCTGCTCACTGTGACTTACGGCGAATCGTGCTCGCCTTACCTGTCGCTGCGTACCCTCCAACAGCTATGCCAGGACGAAGGCCACAACTGGCCCGAAGCTGTGTCAGCCGCCCTGTGTGACCGCTACGCCGACGACTTTCTCTCCGGGGCCGACGACGTCACCGCGGCTCGGCGCCTCCGCGACCAGCTGAGAGGGCTCATGAAGGCCGGCGGCTTTCCCCTGTGGAAGTGGGTGGCCAATGTCCGCGAGCTGCTCGACGATCTGCCTGAGAACGTCCGCTTACGTCTGACCTGGGAGCAGCTCAGCACTGAAGGCCTCGTCAGCCAGCTCGGGGTCAAGTGGGATCCACCGTCGGACTGCTTTCAGTTGACGCCTCCACCACTCCAGCCGCAGAGCACAAAGCGGACGATGCTCGCGGCGCTCGCGGGTCTGTTCGACCCATGCGGCTGGCTCGCGCCGATCGTGTTGAATGCCAAGCTCTTGCTTCAGGATCTCTGGCGCGCTAGACTGGACTGGGACGAGCCTGCGCCGATCTCAATGACTCGCCGATGGGCGGCATTTACCGCCGAGCTCCAGGCCATCTCCACCTTCACCTTGCCGCGCTGGATCGGAGTCGGGCCTTCTTCCAAGCTTTACCTGCACGGCTTTGCGGACGCCAGTCACCGCGCGATGGCAGCCGTCATCTACTCTCGCCTTGCGCCCGGGGCTGGGCCGGCGCTCTGCCACATTCTTCTGGCTTGGACGAAGCTCTCGCCGATTCGCTCGCTCAAGCCGGCGCCAAAGACAGCCGCGCGCATGACGATTCCGCGCCTCAAGCTCCGCGCCTCACTGATTGCCGCCAAGCTCCTGCGGGCCGCTGCCGACGAACTACGCGTACCTGTCGGCCGCTGTCACGCATGGTGCGACTCACAGATCATTCTGCACTGGCTGCGTTCAGACAGGCCAACCAATAACGTGCTGATCGACAACTATGTCGCCCAAATCCAGGAAATCCTGCCTTCGAGCGTCTGGCGACACGTGCCGACTCAGTCAAATCCAGCTGACCTCGCGACCAGAGGTGCTGACATGACCGGCTTTCGCTCGCAGTGCACTTGGTGGGAGGGCCCCGCTTGGCTCGCCAAGGACGTCGACTCATGGCCCCTAGACCCGCTCCCCACACCGAACCAGCATTCATCCATTTGCTGCGTAGTGCAGCAGCTCGACGCCAGCTACCTCGAGCAATTCTCCAACTTACGCATGCTACTAAGCTTCCTCGTACGCATTTGTCGATTCGTCTGGAGCCGCTTGGGCAGGGGTCCCGTGCTATCGGTCGCTTCACCTCTAACGCCGACCGAACTCCACGACACTTTTCTCGCGTGTGTACGCCTCAGCCAGGAGAGATCATTCTCGGCCGACCTCCAGTGTCTTCGACGGGGCGAACGTCTGCGGAAGACGAACCCCTTGGTACTCTTAGCAGCCTTCCTCGATGACGACGGGATTCTGCGCATCGGCGGGTGGCTCGAGCATTCGCTGCTGATCTAAGAGGAGCGGCACCCGCCGATCCTCAGTGGCGCCTCTTCCCTCGCTTCCATGGTCATTGCCTGGGCGCACTCTCGGGCGCTGCACGGTGGATACCGTGTCACCAGTGCCTACATCTGTAAGCGCGCTTGGCTCCTTGGTGGGCCCCGGTGGATCAAGGCTCACCTCCGCAGGGTCGTCTGCATCAGGCTGCGAGCGCGACCAGTGACTCAACTCATGGCCCTACTGCCGTCGTCCCGAGTCTCCCCTTCTCATGCCTTTGCCTGCACTGGAGTGGACTACGCCGGCCCTTTCCATGTACTCTCCGCCAGAGGACGAGGAGTCTGGACCACGAAAGGCTACATCGCCGTTTTTGTGTGCCTCGCCACCAAGGCCCTGCACCTGGAGCTGGTCGGCGATCTCTCAGCTGCGTCCTTCTTGGGCGCCCTCCACCGATTCGCTGGACGCCACGGTCGGCCCGGCGATATATGGAGCAACAACGCGACTTGCTTCCACCGCACTGATGTCGAGCTGCGCGATGCCTTGCTGACAGCCGAGCTGGACTGGGGATTGGTCGCAGGCTCTCTCGCCGATCAAGGAATTGCTTGGAAGTTCATTCCACCGGGCGCTCCTCACTCGGCGTCTCCAGCGCGTCATGGGGGCACGCCATCTCACGTACGAGGAATTTTCCACGGTGCTCGTTGGCATCGAGATGGTCTTAAATAGCCGACCACTGACATCGCTATCTGGAGACACTGGAGACCTCGATATTCTCACCCCAGGGCATTTCCTCGTCGGTGGCCCTCTCAACTCCATCGTTCTGCCCGGCCCCCCTGCGGAGAGCTTGGATGCACTCGCCCACTGGGAGCTCGTTCGGGGGGTCCGCGCCCAGTTTTGGTCCCGCTGGAGCCGAGAATACCTCAACACACTCCAACAGCGGTCAAAATGGACTACTCCTCGCCAGAACTTCATCGTCAGCGATGTGGTCGTCCTCCTCAACGCTACACTTCTGCAGTCCAGCGGCCGATGGCCGATCGGCCGTGTCATCAGCGTCCACCCAGGAGCCGACGGCTTTGTCCACGCTGCTAACCTCAAGACGGCGACTGGCGAGTACGAGCGATCCATCACCAAGATGGTCTTGCTGCCTGTGTCGGCGCCTCCCACGGTTCCGTTGCCTCCAGAAGACTCCCCGACCGAACCCAGTTTGGCGGGCGGCACGTAGTTTTTCGATCTAGGATCGAGGCGGGTGGATTGTTTGGTTTCGCTCCCGAGCGCGACAGCCAAGCGAAGCACTGCGTGCACTTCCGCCATGCTCACGGGCTTCCACCTTGCCGGGAGCCGCCTCTGCGTTCGGGCACTTGAGCACTGCTCTCCGAGACGACTGGACGCCTGTCCCGCTCACACTCACGAAGCCTCTCACGCTGTAATTAACCCTCTTGTAAACAATATCTAATAAAGTATTTTACCAAACACCGTGTACTGTGTGATACGTGATACGTTTCATTTGTTTACAATACAGTCAACACAGACCTCCTCTGACCAATCAGAGAGCTCCATTAGCCTTATACCGGTGTGTTTACACAGTATGTATACACGTTCACACGATATGATTAGAGGATCAGGCCCAGCAAAGAACTCTAAGAAATACATAGTATACGATGTATTTCATTGCGTTTTTAAAATGAACATGCATGAGTAAAATATGTACATACTACTCATAATTTTATTAAAAATTTAACCATTTGAATGGTTGTCAATGTATAAACACATAACTTTCTGATGATAGTAATGCTTAGTAGTCTGCTAGCAGAAAACAAACATATCGTTTTGTTTCAAATATTAGCACAGGTATTGCTGCAATCGCTTTTTCAGCTTGTGCACGTAGCGAATATCTTAAAAAATTGTTTTAAGTATAACTAGAATAATGATTGAAATTTGTTTGCCATAAATAACATAGGTAAGATCGTAGTTTAAAAAAAAACTATTTAGGTAATTTTAAACACTTTTACAAAAGCCTGCATGTTTAGTAAGAACGTGCTTTCAAACTAAACCAAGGAAAATGTATATATATTTTCGCACAAAAAAAAGTAACAAAATTAGAATTCATAGTATAAAACAATAGCATTAAACTGATTATTAATAACTTAATAGTGATTAAAGATTTTTCCACACTAAAAACAAGGTAACATATAAGACAATTTGGAGTGAAAGTGAATTTCTATTCAAATCACATTCCCAGGTCAGTGATAACATAAGAACCCTTACATGACCTTGCAAGTAAAAATGTGCACTCTATATGGTTAAATAAATGTGAAGAAGTTTGGAGAAAAACATAAGCGTATCTAAGAACATCACCAGTTAAAGCGATATTTGATCTACATGAAGCAATATAAACTAACACAAATGAGAGTTTGTGTTCAGTGATTAAAGAAAACACGAAAAAAATTAAAAAATTTTCACATATGCACCGTTTTACAACACATTGTGAAAAAAAAATTCTAAGTTTTCAGAGAGGGCTACAAGGGGTGTTGGAGAGGCACATAAAGTCTAGAGCAGTGTGTGAGGAAGAGGTGTTATAGGAGTTTCACACATTTAGTGTAGTATGAAAATTGTGGAAAAACTTAGAGAATTTTACCTTATTTTGTGGGGGGGTTAGGGGGCGTTAAAATATAATAACTATATTGATTCACGGAAATATTCTAAGTTTTTGTGAAGGTAGTGGGAAAAAGTAGAAGGGCCACTAAATTTACCAGGAGGGCCGTAGGGGGTAGGGGGGGGTTAACATTTTTGTTAGGTTAACTTTACAGAGAAATATAGAAAACTTTTAATTATTTTGTTGGCTTGGCTAAAGGGGATAGACCAACTGAAATAACTATACATAGTTATGTACAGTTTTGGAAAAGTATTCTTAACGAAATAAATGGTTTTAATATCCTAATCCATCATGCCACGTAATAATATTAAATAATGTAATATTTAAAAAAAAAATTCTTCGAACACAACCGAATCACTACATAATTTTATGACATTGTGTTACGTAGTGGTATTTTACAATGTCACATTTATTTATTTCAAGAATTTTTTCCAGTTAATTGTAGTTTTGATTCAAAAAATATAAGTAAATTAAAACATTCGGCCTCATTCATAATTTATTCCATTGTAAAATATACTTTACGAAGAAACGGAGCATTATATATAATGTGTTTAAATTCAAATTTTACTTTAAAAAATATTCTCTACAGCTTTTTATTCCTACTCCGAATTTATAAAAAAATTTTATTTTCGTTCCGAATGTATAGTTTTAATATATTTAATATAATCATCATAAATTTTTTCAAAAACTATATTTTTTTATTTCCAAGTTGTTTTCACGGTTAATTTGTATTACAACTATTTTCTTATTTTTGCAACTTTACATTGCAACATATAATTGTCCGTGTTAAAACAAAGATTTTTAAAGGATTGTTAAAAAAATCTTTGGATACTCTTAAAAAAAAAGACACAATATATTTTGGATGTTAACTTTATTAAGTCATAATAAAAATCATTGGTTTTCATAAAAAAAAACATGTTAAAGGAAAAATTAAACATGACGTATTTTGTGGAAAGAATTAAAGAAACGAATATATTTTAATACATATCAGAAAAATCACAACTCATTAGAAAAGACTATTTGCTCAGAATGTGGCAAATAATTTTCTAGAAATAATATTCTTTTCAGGGTGCATACTAGAAACATACACTTAAAAAGTAAGTATGGTCAGTCAATTTTATATTTATAAACAAAGTATGAATTCTTTTTAAAAATATTGCTAAATATTTATATTTAAAATAGGTCAACAACAATCATCTGCTGATCAAGTGTTAATAAGTGTAAAATAATGTCCTAAGATATATATTTGATAAAAATGAAATAAACTTTGTACAGTTTACTTTCTAAATTTTATAATCAATTATCGCTGATCTATTCGACAGACTATTAAAATTAAATGTTTAGTTTACTTGTGCCATTATCTAAAATAATTTTTCGTTTTTTATATTTCACAATAAGCCACAATTGCGCAATTTTCCTTTTTTTATTGCTTACAATAATTAAGAAAAATTTTTTTTAAAGCTGACAAAATGTTGTCTTTTTATTTGCAAGAAAATAATTGTTTTCAATCATAACGTGAGCATGTATAAAAAATTTTTCAATTAATTTTCCAGTATATAATAAAGAACTAAAAATGTGTTTTTTAAGTATGTATAGATATTATTGTCAAACAGTTATTTGTTTATTATAACTGTTCGGATGATTTTGTGAATAACTAGTGCTACATCTTAAGTCTCCTGATGAAAAAAATAATGGATTAACCATTGATCCAACAAAATGAGATATTTCTTTTTAACATGGTTACTGTAAATAATTTTTTTTGTAAGTTGTATTTGTTTACGCAGAGATTATAACTTTCCGGTAAACCAAAATCCGAAACCATAACAGTGCAATTAATAAAAAAATTGTACGTCCATATTTAATTAATAAAGGGGTGGCGTGCAAAGCGAGCAAAGGGCGAAACTCAACCATTATATTTGTATAAATTCCCTGAAAGATTTGACCCTCCTCTGTTTCAAATTAAAGGAAAAAAAATTTTTTTCTGCTTATTATAGACAGGAAAAACTACACATAGTACTGGACTACACATAGTACTGGACTACACTTTTTGTTGCAACGTTTTAACAGATATGACAGTAGCGTTTAAAAAACTTGTAAGCCATTTAAATGATAAAATCCAAAATACAAAATGACTATTCTTGTAACTTACACATTATAGAAGACTTAAAATGCATAGGACGATTGTTGTTTCTTGTGATTAATACTGTTAAAAAATAGTATGACAAAGATCAGCTAAAATTTCTAGTAGGTGAACTCATATAATTATTGGATGTATGTTATTTTGTAAATTTTAATCTTTTCATGTTGGACAGGGAAAGCCATAACAAAAATTGACCTCAGTTCAGATAAGACCTGAAAGCCATGCAGAGTACACTAGCTGAAATAATAAGTGCTCAATATAAAAAGCCTACAAATAGAGCTCAAAAAATCAGCCAGTGTGAGAAATTATCGTTATAAGACAACAAAAAATTGTAATTTTAACCACACAAAGGTAAAGTCTTTTTTTTTAAGCAAGACGTAACTCCAATACCTAAAGCAAAAATAAACTGGAACTAGATTCAAAAAGTAAAGCATTTTAATCTTACAACGAAACGGCTAAATACTCATGTACAGTATTCAAGTAAACTAGAACCGCACAATCCCATGTAAAAGAAACACAAAGTGATCTAAAGTAAAACACCATAACAAACACGTGATACATGACTTTAATCTTAACTATTAACTAAGTTAAACAAAAAGTGAAGAATGGTAAGCTCAAAATAGTTATAACTGCCTACATCAGCAGAAGTTCCGCCAGTATTATCTTAAGATTTCAGACTGGCTCATTTGAATAAAACGCTCATCCACAATTATTGCGTGAAAAAAATCATATTGTAGTGTAACTAACATTCAATTACAGCTGCATATTAATTTTGTGAAGATATAGACCTTATCAATAGACATACCTTTGTCCACAAACCCATTTGTGTATTAATCGCAACGCAATCTTTCGATCCAAATTATTATCTTTAATTAATACAAAAAAAAAAACGTTAAAAAGTTGTAAAAAAAAAAATCATTAAGTGACGTTCGAGATAAATATTTAAATCACTATAGTTTTAACATAGTTTGAAAAATGCACAATTTTCAGAAGTGTACAAGGGAATGTAACTAATTTATTTATTTTACATCAAAATCCCATTATGCACAGCATGATTCCTCTAATAATAAATGACAACCTAAAACAAATAAACACTTGCTATCAGCATCACAGCCAACATCACTAACTACATAACCAACAGCATCATCGAAAAAATCATCGCGGTAGTCAACTCCGCCATCGTCAGTCAGCTAAAGAGAAAAACTGACCTCCAAGCCAGATAACAATTTCACTCAAAGATAGCATAGCATTTATAAAATCGTTAGCTTCACTGGACAAAGTCCAAGCTAAACATTTTAAAAATAAGCGCATGAAATTGTCAACATTATTAGCACAAACTTCATCAACATCCTCATCATCATCACAGACATAATCATCATCATCATCATCATCATCATAATCATCATCCTCATAATCATCATCATTATCCCCATCACTGACATCAATATCATTATCCTCGTCATCATCGTCATTATCATCGTTATCATCAACATAATCATCATCAATATCAACAATATTATCATCATCACGACCGTCATCGTTTTATCAACACGATCGTCACCAACGGCAAAAACATTATCATCATTATCACCGTCATCATCAACATCGTCATCACCATCATCATCATCATCATCATCATCATCATCATCATCATCATCATCGCTTTCATATCAGCATTATCGTTATCATTATCATCATCACCATCGTTATCATCCACATAATCATCACCATCATTGTTATCAACAACGGTATCATTGAATTCATTATCCTCATCATCATGTTCATTATCATCATTATCATCGTCATCATTATAATCAATATCATCATCATCATTATTATTATAATGATTATCATCAAAATAATTATCATCATCATCAATATCATCGTCATCATCTTTATTATCATCACTATCATCATCATCAACACTATCATTGTCATCACCATCATTATCATCATCATTATTATCATTTTTATTAATATCATTATCATTATCATTATCATTATCATTATTATTAATATCATTATCATCATCAACATTATTAATGCCATCATCATCATCATTATTATCATCATTGTCATCAGTATTAACATAGCAAATTTAATCATTAATCTTATAATCATCATCAGTACAAAAATTATTATTATCATTATCATCTTCATGATCATTATTATCATTAACATCCATATTATCTTCACTATTATTGATATCACTATTGTTATCTTTATTATCATCATCGTCATTATCATTCTTGTGTTATTAATTATTATTAACATCATTTTTATCATTATCATCATTACTATAACTATATTTATCATCATCATTATCATTACTATCATAACCATAACCCTTATTACCATCACTACTATCACTATTACAACAATCATTATAATTACTTTTATAATCGTCAGTACCAGCAATATCATTAGCGTTATTATCATTATTTTAAATATCACCCTTATTACCATAAGCAATATCATTATCGTTATCATTATTATAACAATCATTTTAATTATTATCATTATCATTACTATCATTAACATGGGTATCATTATCATTATCAATATTATTATTTTTACCATTATTATCATCATAATCATTATTTTTATTATTATTATCATTATAAGCATTACTATCGTTACCATCAATGATATTATAATTATCATTATTTTTATTAATACTATCATTATCAACATCTTTCTCATTATCATTATCTTTACTATCNTAGCATGATCATTGACTTTATTATGTTCATCATCATAATTATTATCATCATCGTTATCAACATTATTATTCACCTTATTATTATCATAATTATCGTTTTTATTGTCACGACCATTGTTATCATAATCATCATCATCATCATTATGTTCATTATTATTAATATTATTATCATCATCAACATTGTTAATGTCATCATCAGCATCATTATTATAATCATTGTCATCATTATCATCATTATCAACATAGCCAATTTGATTACCAATTATATAATCATCATCAGTACAATAATTATTATTATTATTATCATTATCATCTTCATGATCATTATTATCATTAACAAAATTGTTATTATTATCATTATTATCATTATTATTGTCATCGTTTTTATCATCATCATTATCGTCTATATTATCATTGTTTTTAACGTCATCATCATTATTATCATTAACATCATCAGTATCTTTAGCATGATCATTGACTTTGTTATGTTCATCATCATAATTATTATCATCATCGTTATTAACGTTATTATTCACCTTATTATTATCATACTTATCGTTTTTATTGTAACGACCATTGTTATCATAATCATCATCATCATCATTATTTTCATTATTATTAATATTATTATCATCATCAACATTATTAATGTCATCATCAGCATCATTATTATCATCATTGTCATCATTATCATCATTATCAACATAGCCAATTTGATTACCAATTATATAATCATCATCAGTACAATAATTATTATTATTATTTTCATTATCATCTTCATGATCATTATTTTAATTAACAAAATTGTTATTATCATCATTATTATCATTATTATTGTCATCGTTTTTATCATCATCATTATCGTCTATATTATCATTATTATTAACGTCATCATCATTATTATCATTAACATCATCAGTATCTTTAGCATGATCATTAACTTTATTATGATCATCATCATAATTATTATGATCATCGTTATTAACATTATTGTTGACCTTATTATTATCATAATTATCGTTTTTATTGTAACGACCATTGTTATCATAATCATCATCATCATCATTATTTTCATTATTATTAATATCATTATCATCATCAACATTATTAATGTCATCATCAGCATCATCATAAACATCGATATTATCATCACCATTATATTTGTCGATATTATCGTTAGTATCATCATTATTAATTTCATCATTATTATCATCATTTTTAGTATCATCATTATCGTTATCATGATTATCATTATTATCATGACCATCATCGTCATCATCATGACCATTGTCATCATTCTTATTATCATTCTTATTTTTTTCATCGTCGTCATCACTATTACTGTCTCGATTATCTTTATTATTACCATCACTGTTATCGTCTTTATCATTATCAGTATCATTATGATTTTGAATAGTATCATGATTATTATAATTCATATCGACTGAATCATTATCGTTATTATAATAATCATCGTTATCATCATTATTATCACCATAACCAGCATAATTATTATCGTCATTATTATCAACATTGATATTATCATCATTTTCATCGACCTATTATTTTCATTACTTACTTTATCAATATGAGCATCATTATCATCATTATTAACTTTATTAATATCATCATCATCAACATCATTAATATCGTTCTTATCATCACCATGGTCGTCATTATCACCATTATCATTATGATTATAATGATTATTATTATTACTTTTATTATTATCGTCATAATCATTATAATTACGGTCAATATTATCACCATCATTATTATTAACATTATCATTACCATTATCATCATAGTCTATGTCACCATTATAAGCATCATTAACATCATTAACATCTTTTACATCTATATTAATATTGCCATGATGATTTTTATAATTGTCACCATTATAATTATTGAATTAATTATTAACATCTTTGACATTATTCTTATTGACTTTTTTATTATTATTGTCATCATAATCATCATGCTTATTATCTTTATTATCATTATAGTTATTATTGTCATAATTATATTTATTATTATTATTACGGTTATTATTATCATGATAATCGTCATAACATTATCATCATTCCTATTATCATTAGAGATAAACTCATCATTTTTAATATTTGATTAATTTTTTTTATCACCATTATTGCTATCATAGCTATGGTCTTTATTATTAGTATCAATATCATCATCATTATCATTATTATTATTATCATTAGTTTTATTATCAAAATTATTGTTAATATTATCATCATTTTTAAAACGATCAATATCGTCATCGTCGTCATCGTAATCATCATCATCATCATCATTGTTATTATTGTGATCATTGACTTTATTATTACTATCATTATCATTATTAACGTTAAAATTATGATTATCATTATAAGCATTATCATCATCATCAGCATCATTAAAATTTCTATTATCATTATGTTTATCTTCATCATGACAATTATGATGATTGTCATTATTATTACCACTATTACTATCATCATTATCATTATCATGGTCATCATTATTTCGAGTATCATCGTCCTAATCACTTTCATTATTGTCATTTATATCAACATTATAATCGATATCATCATTATCATTATCATTATAATGTTTATTATTATTACTATCATAATAATTATAAGCATCATCATTATTTTTATTATTATTAATATAATCAATATCATCATCGTCATCATCATCATCATCATCAACATTATTATCATTATCAATGTCGTTAGCAATATAATTATTGACTTTATTATTTATATTGTAATCATCATGATTATTGATATTACTATCATTATTATAATTATCATCATCATTATCATCATCGTGATTATAATCATTATCCTTAGCATCATCATGATCAACATAGTTAACATCATTACTATGATCATTCTCATAGTCATGAGCAATATTATAATCACTATCATCATTTTTATCATTATTATCCTCATTATTTATATCATGCAGTTAATCAAAATCATCATTGACATTACCATCATTCTCATCATCATCAATATCAACATTATAAATATTATCAACATTATTAATATCATCAGAGTTCTTATTCTTATTATTATCAAACTAATTGATTTTATAATTACCATCATAATTATTATTATTAGTATTATCCCATGAGTTGTTGTGCTCTTTGTGCCCGGTACATTATCGTTATTATTATTATCATTATTATTGTCATTACCATTATTACCATTTTCAGGACAACAGTCGTTATTAAATTCATTAACTGTATGATCATAATCGTTATCATCAGTATTATTTAATTTATTATTATCATTACAATCATCACTATCATTATCGTCTATATTGTCGTCGTTACGACATTATTATCATCGTCATCATCATGATCTTTAAATTTTTATATCTTAATTATTATCATTAGAAATTATGAACACTATTATTATCATCATTCTTATTATTTTTACTATCATTATCGTTATCGTCATTAATAACACAATTATCCTCATTATCATCATTATCGTTATCATCACCATCATCATTATTATATTAACTATCATACTTATTATTAACATTATTATTGGTCTCATTATCGTCAATATCATCGTTGTCGTCAGCAATATTATTTATAACTTTACCATATACATTGTCATCATTATAATTATTAATATTATTGTTAGCATCATCATTATCATCATTATCATCATCATCATCATTATCATCATCATTATCATCATCATCATTATCATCATCATCATCATCATCATTATCATCATCATCATCATCATCATTATCATCATCATCATCATCATTATTATAACCATTACTATTATCATCATCATCATTAGTATGATCATCATTATTATCCTTATTATTATTCTCATAATTGTTTTTATTATCTTTGCCAACATCATCATCGTTAACTTCGTCATGATTATCATCATTATTATTATCAATATCATGATATTTACTACTATCATCAACTTTATAATCATCATCTTTAGCATTCTGATCATCATCACCTTTATCGTCGATGCTAAGACCATAGCATCTTTATTATCATTATTTTTATGATCATCATCGTCATCATCATAATAATCATCATCGATACTTATCATTATAATCATTATAGTTATCATTGTTACTTTATTCATTAAAAACTTTATTATTATTATCAGTATTATCGTTTTAATCATTTATAAAAATATTATCATCACCATTATCATTATTAATATTAGTATCATTGACATCATTTACATCATTGAGTTTATCAATATCATTGTTGTCATCATCATCATCATCATCATTATCATCATCATTATTATCACCATTATCTTTATTATCATTATCATCATCATCATTATCATCTTCAGCATTATCACCATCAGTTTTATCATCAGAATAATCATTATCATCATCATAATTGTCACTATCATCGATATTATCATTATAATTAGTATCTTTATCATTATTTTTACCATCTTTCTTCTGAATACTAACTTCATTAGTATCATCGTCATCATCGTTATGAGTAACTTTATCATTGTTATTATTGATTTCGTTGTTATAATAATTATTTTCATCGTGGACATCATGAGTATGATCCTTGTAATCTTGATCATCATTCACATCATGATTACTGCAATTCTTATCTTTATTATTTTTATCATTATTTATATTTTTATACTTTTGTGAATATCATTATTATTCTTGACTTAATTAATCTAATCATCATAATTATTATTATTATTACCAGTATCATTACCATCTTTATCCTTATTTCCATCACCATCATCGTCATCATCATCAGCATCAGTTTTCATCATCGCTATTGTCACTAGGACTATTGTTATCTTTAAGTTTTTTATTATTATGAACATTATTAGCACTATTATTATTAACATTATAATCTTTTTTTTTTATTATTATCATCAACATAAACATAATCATGATCATTATGCATATTATTTTTATCATCATCGTTTTTAAAATTGCCATCATTATCATTATATACTTTATTATTATTATTATTATCATCATGGTCATCATTATCATGATTATAACCATTATAATCATCATTACCATTAGCATAAACATCATTATTGTCATAATCATCTCTATTATTAAAATCATTATCATCATTACAACTATTATCATAATCATTATTTTAATTATTGTTACCATCATCTGTCTCCTTTTTATTTTAATTAAGAGCATTATTCTTTTGTTATTATTATCCTCATTTTCATTATTATTTTATTAATATTATCAATATAATCTTGATCATTAATATTATAAATTTTACTGTCATTATTATTATTATCATTATTATTATTGACATCATCATTATCATCATTATTATTATCATGACCATCATAGTTGTTCGAGGTGTATACGTTAGCACACACTAGGCTCGGATAGGGTGATGGGGAAGACACAATAAAACACAATTAAATTAAACAGCATAAAAATAACAACTTTTAATGTCACGCAAAGGCCAAGAAATCACAGTTAATATTCACAAAAATTGTAAAGGTCAAAATTATACAGGAGAAAATAAATACTGTATATAGTCTTAAAGCAACGAACTATTGAAATATATAAAGGCGAAGAATGTAGAAAGAAAAGAGTCAAGTTGAATAACACAATATGTTAACACGCACTGGCCTTGAGCTTGCAAGAGAGTTTGAAAGTTACACGAAATAAATGTGAAAATGAAAGCACTGATATAGTATAACTGATTGAAATATTGATTAACTAAAAACTACTGTCTGTGGAAATACTCAAGAGTTTCACTGAGTCTTGCTGTTGATAATCACTGGTAGTTCGATGAGATTAACTGTTTGAGCTGGTCTGCAGATTATGCAGTGAGCAACTTAAAAAAGGCCCTAAGTGCACAGCACTGCACAACTGAGTTTTGTCAACTGTATTGCGAAAGTTAATCAGAAGATTTACACTAGCATTTAAGGTGATGAATGCACCTTTGAATGCTAGAGTTTGGCAACGTAAATTAAGAGAGTCTTCGACGAGAGCTGAGTATAATCTGGCGCTTACAGTATACAAAGCTTGCCACGTGAATACGCACACACACACACCTGCAGCGCGCGAAGTCGACCAAGCACACACGCACAGACCGTTGAGACGACAGAGACTACAAATGTACACAATGTACACAAAAGCCGGAACTACTGTCGGTCGCTCTCATTTCCAACATTCAGCCCGCCGTCAGTCAACGGCTGACAACATCCACAGACCAGTAGTGGCACCAACTTGTGAATTGGTCTCCTGAGCGTGCCCACTGAGGTCTTGAGAGTCACCACTCTAACCAGGCCATCCTTGCCTGGGTGGACGTCGACGACTCTGGCCCGCGGCCACTTTCCTGGTGGTAGAGTCTCACTAGTTATAAGCACCAATGAGCCTGTCTTGATGTCATGAGCTGGAGTATGCCACTTAGAGATTGAGTTTAATCTAAGCAAGTACTGTGTAGACCACTGCTTCCAAAACCTTTGTTTTTGAGCTTGAATTAGCTGCCAGCGAGTGAGCCTTGCTGGAGGTAAATCAAACAAGCACAGCTTTGGTGGTGAGTTTAGCGCCGATCCGACTAAAAAGTGTCCTGGAGTGAGCGTGTCTAAATTCTCTGGATCATTGAAAAGTGGTTCTAGTGGTCTAGAGTTAAGTATTGCTTCGATTTGAGTGAGCAACGTCGTGATCTCTTCAAGCGTGTAAAGAGTCTTTCCCATAATCCGATGGAGATGGTGTTTCATCAACTTCACTACTGCCTCCCATTTTCCTCCCATGTGAGGAGCAGCTGGAGGGTTAAAGTGCCATGACGTTCCATCTTGGGAGAGCATGGCTGATAGATGAAAATTTTGACTGATTGCTATTGAGTATAACTGTTGAAGAGCCCTGTCTGCACCAACGAAGTTAATCCCACAATCAGAATACAACTTGAATAGACGTCCCCGACGTGAGACAAATCGCCAATACGCTGACAAGAATCCTTCGGTAGAGTAATCTGTCACAGCTTCGAGATGCACAGCAGAGGTCGAAAAACACATGAACACATACATTCAACCCTTGTATGTCTTCGACCCTCTGCCGCGCCAAGATTTGAGATGTATCGGACCTGCGTAGTCGATACCTGTGTGAGTAAACGGTCTGGAGGGAGTCACCCTGGCCTTGGGTAACTGTCCCATGAGTTGTTGTGCTCTTTGTGCCCGGTACCTGGCACATTTGACACAGTAGAGGATTCTGGATTGGATGGGGGCCCTTCAACCGATTATCCAAAACTCTTGACGAGTTTTGCTAAGAGTGAGCTGAGTTCCTCCGTGTAGAGTGTGCCGATGAGCCTGATCGATAACCAAACTGGTGAATTGAGCTTGACGAGGAAGTAAAGCAGGATGTTTTGCATCAGGTCTGAGCTTGGCATTCATGAGTGTGCCTCCCACACGCAGTATGCCAGCATCATCAGTATATGCCATCAACCAGTGGAAAACATGGCCCTTTGGAAGAGAACCTGATTTAAGCATCTTTATTTCCTCTTTGAAACATTCCTGTCGAGTTAATCTGACGAGTAAGAGCTTAGCTTGAGTGACGAGTTCTGCAGTGACAGCTACGGATAATTCCTGGTGTGTAAGTAAGGCTTTGAACTTGGCACAAGTAAGTAAGAGGGTGGCTGTGATACAATAAAGTTTGTGCAATGTGGAGCTGGACTGAGTGAGCCTGAGTAGGAACTCCGAGTCCGAGACTGATGACACCAATGCTGACACCTGACGAGACTCGGTCTCATCCTACACCTCGACGTCACTCGGCTGCAGAGGCCAACCATCCTGGGGTTGTATCATCCACTCTGGTCCATGCCACCAGAGCCTATGCTCAATCAATTGTGAAATGAGAATCCCTCTCAAAGCACAGTCAGCAGGATTCTCCTTTCCAGGGACTTGTCTCCAATGTGCTGCAGGGACCAGATCCTGAATTGCTGCAACTTGATTCCTGACGAAATCCTTCCACTTATTTGGATGAGAAGAAGTCCAATAGAGTGTTACTGACGAATCTGTCCATAAGTGAATGTTGCTGATATTGAGTGTGAGTTGGTTGGTGACATACTTAGTGAGTTTAGCCAAGATGAGAGCTGCTGTCAACTCCAACCTTGGTATTGACATCCTCTTCAGTGGTGATACTTTCGTCTTGGAGCAGACGAATGAGCTTGACGTGGCTGAGTCTGACTTTATCACCAGGTAAATCACAGCACCCATAGCATCCTGGGACGCATCAGCAAAGCCATGGAGTTCCACTGCAGAAGAAAGATGTGCTCCAAGCCATCTAGGAACCGTCACTCCCTAGAGTTTGGCTAGATTATCTCGTATTTGTAGCCATCTCTGAGCGAGAGCATCTGGTATGGGTGTATCCCATGTAATTTTGAGTAGCCACAATTCCTAAATGATGAGTTTGGCTGCAACAATCACTGGAGCAACTCTTCCAAGAGGATTGAAGATTTAAGATATTTCTGAAAGAATTGTTCTCGTCGTTGGAGTTTGACTGAGAGGCTTGAGTGTGCACTGAAAGGTGAGATTGTCTGAAAGTGGTTTCCAAACCATTCCAAGTACTTTAGCATCACAGTCATCGACAGAGAGTGCTGATTCTTCACTGGAGTTTAAGTAACTGAATCCTGGCGAGTTTGAGTGCCACTTAGCCAGGGGCAATCCGCCCGCCACGCACAGCTCCTTGAGTTGGAGGGCCTGCTCGTTCAACTCATCTAGATTCTCTGCTCCACCAAAAATGTCGTCCACATATCTGCCACTGGTGAGAATCCGGGCCGCCTAGGAGTAACGGTGCCCTCCATCCTTTACCAGCTGCAGCAGTGAGCGTGTGGCCAGAAATGGAGCAGGCCTCGGCTCGTAAGTCACTGTGGTGAGCTGGAAGTGAGCTTCTTCGTGAGTTTTGCTATGCCAGATGATTCGCTGAAAATTCCAATCGTCTGGATGAACCTTGATCTGACGATACATCTTGTAGATGTCCGCAGAGAAAATCCATTTGAATGTGCGTAACCAGAAGAGTATATCTGTAACGTTGGGCAGTAGATTAGGTCCCGTGTGAGTTATGCTGTTGAGTGAATGTCCAGAGGAAGTAAGGGCTGATCCATTGAAAACCACCCTAATGTTGGCGTTGTCTCCATCTTCCTTCAATACGCCGTGATGAGGCAGATAAAAATAAGGCTTGATGTTGAGCTCATCTGCAGGCACCGGTTGCATATGGCCAAGACTCAAATATTCATTCATAAAATCTGTGTAGAGCTTGTCGTACTTGTCGTCTGTTTTGAGCCTGGCCACCGTACGATCGAAGCATTTACGAGCACGGTTGACTGAGTTGCCCAGCAGAGGTGGAGATTGCTTCAGAGGAAGTTTTACGACGTATTTTCCGGTGATATCCCGAGAGTGAGTTTGCACGAAGTGTTCCTCACACTCCTGTTCCTCTGGTGTAAGTTGCGAGCTTGACTTTAAGGGACCTCTTTTTGAATCCAGAAGTTGATGAGTAATTCCTGAAGTTTATCTTCTATTTTTGAAACGATATGGTGAGTGTGACGATGAATCTTTGTAACAGGCTGGTTAACGCAACCCGATAAAATCCAACCAAACAGTGTACGTTGAGCGATAGGTTCTGATAAAGAACCTCTGAGCAGATCTGAGGTGATTATAGCTGAATAGTAGTCAGTTCCAAGTATCAAGTCTATTTCTCGTGGCAGATAGAAATAGGGGTCAGCTAACTCCAGAAACTCCGTATGCAGCCACGATCTTGTCTTACATTGAAAAGATGGTAGTGGAGCTGTTACTCTAGGCAAAACGTGGAGCACCACATCGACGCTGGAGTTAGAATATAATGAAAACAATCTGAGTTCTACTTTACCAAGTACTTTACTGACTACATTGCCTCCAATGCCCAGGATACAGATGTTGGACTTCGTGCGTGACAGCTGCAGACGCTTCACAGCATCTTCCGAAATATATGATAATTCTGAACCTTGATCGATCAGAAGCATGAGATGATGATGTGCAGCTGAAGCACGTACCTGGGCTACTGCTGTTAGCAACAAAATAGATGAGTGACTAGATGTTTGGTTGGACGATGTGATCCTTGTTGAGTTTGACTTGATGTTGACTCTGGGATGAGTCTTACTAGATGTGGAGTTTCGACGATTAGTGTGTCCGATGACTGCGCTGATTTCCTATTCTTGATGTTAAGTCGGCTGAGACGCCAACCTGCTGATCGGTTGCAACAACCGAGCTCCGTGAATCATGGTATGGTGAGCCTTACCACAGGTTTGGCACCTCCTCGTGTTCATACACTTAGCAGCTGCATGGCGGCTTAAACAGTTGAAGCACAAAGGCTTTTCATCCACGAACTGTTATCGTGTGTCAATGGAGAGGGCCGCGAATGCCGGACAGCAAGCAATAAAGTGTTGCTGATTGCTGTACGTGCACGGGAACACTAGAGGAGCCGGTCTGTCATCCTGCGACCGAGCCGAACTCCCAACCCGATTCTGCTGGGCGTTGCTGCCCGGCTGAGTGTTGCTGAGCGGTTGAGTTTGACCTGTATGAGCGTGCTGAGCTTTGCTCAGTTTGAATTGAGTCTTACTAGATGTGGATAAGTTATCTTGTCTCTTCCATTGCGCACTACCACCGGATCACTCCCCAATCACCCCGATCCGGCTGGAAGGACCAAAATGTTTGAAGCGCATGCGTTAGCACACACTAAATTTGGATAGGGTGATTGGGAAGACACAATAAAACACAACAAAATTAAACAGCATAAAAATAACAACTTTTAATGTCACTCAAAGGCCAAGAAATCACAGTTAATATTCACAAAAATTGTAAAGGTCAAAATTATACAGGAGAAAATAAATACAGTCTATAGTCTTGAAGCAACGAACTATTGAAATATATAAAGGCGAAGAATGTAGAAAGAAAGAAGTCAAGTTGGATAACACAATATGTAACCACGCACTGGCCTTGAGCTCGCAAGAGAGTTTGAAAGTTACACGAAATGAATGTGAAAATGAAAGCACTGATATAGTATAACTGATTGAAATATTGATTAACTAAAAACTACTGTCTGTGGAAATACACAAGAAGTTCACTGAGTCTTGCTGTTGATAATCACTGGTAGTTCGATGAGATTAACTATTTGAGCTGGTCTGCAGATTATGCAGTGAGCAACTTAAAAAAAGCACTAAATGCAAAGCACTGCACAACTGAGTTTTGTCCACTGTATTGCGAGAGTTAATCAGAAGATTTACACTAGCATTTCAGGTGAAGTATGCACCTTTGAATGCTAGAGTTTGGCAACGTTAATTAAGAAAGTCTTTCTTCGACGAGAGCTGAGTATAATCTGGCGCTTACAGTATACAAAGCTTGCCACGTGAATACGCACACACACACACCTGCAGCGCGCGAAGTCGACCAAGCACACACGCACAGACCGTTGAGACGACAGAGACTACAAATGTACACAATGTACACGAAAGCCGGGTCTACTGTCGGTCGCTCTTATTTCCAACAATAGTTATTCTTATCACAATTGCCTTCATTATTATCAATATCATATCACTATAATTATAAACATAATCATCACCATCATTAACATCATCATCATTATCACTGTCATCATTCTCAATATCACTACTTTAATTATGATCAATTATACGATCATTATCATTATCATCTTTATTATTGTTATTGTTACCATAATTATTTTCATTCTCATCATCATTTTTATCATTATCATAATTATCATGATCATTATCATTATCATTATCATTATTATTATTATTACCATTAGCATAATCATCATTATTGTCATTATCATCTTTATCATAATTATCATTAAAATCATAACGACTTTTATTATAATTATTATTTTTATCATTGTAATCATTATCTTTCTCATCCTTATTCCCATTAACAGCATTTTTTTTGTCATTATTATCGTTATTATCATTATTACTTTATTAATATTATTATTATTAGGATTATTATTATCAATAGTATAAATTTTACTGTCATTATTATCATTATCATTATTATTATCACTATTATCATTATCCTCATTATTATTATTATAACCATTATAGTTTTTCTCATCATAGTTGACTTGATCATTATCGATATCACATCATTATGATAAAAAACATAATTATCACCATCATTAACGTCATCATCATTATCATTGTCATTATTCTCATCATCACTACTTTAATAATGATTATTTATACGATCATTATCATTATCATCTACATTATTGTTATTATTACTATAATTTTTTTCGTCTTTATCATGACTATCATCATTATTATTATCAGCATTATCGTTATTACTAATATTATTGTCAATATTACAATCATAATTATTATCATTAGCATTTTAATTATAAACAACATTTTTATTCATTTTGTCTTAATCCTTATTATTGACTTTCTCATTATTAATTACAACATTATTTATATCATCATCGTTGGTATCGTTATTATCATTGAGATTATTATCATTATTATCATCAAAATTATCATTATTATTATTATCATCAACAGCATTGTTATAGTTATTATTATTATAATTATTATTGATATTATCGTTATTCTCACCTTAATCAGTGTTATTATTATTAATATTATTATTATCAACATTATCATGATCATCATTATCGATATTGACATCAGTTTAATCATCATTACTCAAATGACCATTATCATCGTTATTATTCTTATTATCATATTCGTTATCATCATTACTATTTTCATTATCATATTTGTTATCATCATTATTTTCTTAATCAACATTGAATATATTATACTCTTCATTATTGTCATTATCATTTTTAACATTATCATTTTTATCATCATCATCATCATCATAATCATCTTTATCATTGTTATTATTTTTATTATTTTAATTGACTTTAACATCATTATTATTAATATTATCATCAGCTTTATAATCATAATAATCGTCATTATTATTATTTCATTAACATCATCAGCATTGTCATCATCAACATCATCATTATAATAATTCTTATTGACACTATTAGTATCATCTTTATTGGCATTAATATCAACTTTATTTTCGTCATTATTAATTAAATTATTATCATAATTATCTTTAATATCATCATCTTCATCATTATGATAATAATTATTGTTAGTATCATTGATATTCACCCTATAATCAAGATCAACATAATCATTATCATCATTGCTATTATTACCATTATTGTCATGACCATTAACATTATCATTATCATTATTATTTTTATCGTCATGATCGTCAATATTATTATTATTATCATTATGATTATTTTTGGAATCATCATTACTTACTCTTTTATCATGACTATCATAACCATAATTTTTATTATCCTCATCATCATAATTTTTTTATCACTATCATTATTATCATCACTATTATCATGATAATCATCGTTATTCTTATCAACATCATTATTATCATCATGATTATCTAGAATTATTATTATCATCATCTTTATCATCATTTATATAACCATAATCATCATCATCCTTATCATTATCATGATTATCTTTATTATAATCCTTTCTTATCCTTATCATTATGATTATTATTATGATTATCATCATCATCATTATTATAATCATTATTATCATTATAATCATCGTCATTCATATCATTTTCACCATCATCTCTATTTTTATTCAAATAATCATCATTATTATTGTTGTTATTATCATTATCATTATCGTTATCATCAATGTTACTGACATTATCGTTATCATCGTCATTATCATCTTTATCATTGTAATTTTTAGTATCATTATCATTATTATTATAATCTTCATCATTATCATCGTCATCACTATCATTATTATCAACATAACTATGATCATCATTATTATTATTACTATTATTATTAATATTAGTAACATTATCATTATTATTATAATGATAATGTTACTAATATTAATAATAATAGTAATAATAATAATGATGATCATAGTTATGTTGATAATAATGATAGTGATGACGATGATAATGATGAAGATTATAATAATAATGATAATGATACTAAAAATTACAATGATAAAGATGATAATGACGATGATAACGATAATGTCAGTAACATTGATGATAACGATAATGATAATGATAATAACAACAATAATAATGATGATTATTTGAATAAAAATAGAGATGATGGTGAAAATGATATGAATGACGATGATTATAATGATAATAATGATTATAATAATGATGATGATGATAATCATAATAATAATCATAATGATAAGGATAAGAAAGGATTATAATAAAGATAATCATGATAATGATAAGGATGGTAATAGTAATA
>NW_019379677.1:798538-839729 GCF_000648655.2 Copidosoma floridanum
CCTGTATATTTTGGATGAGACTGAAATTAGTTTTGTTTTTGGATCATTTGCAGCATCTTGTGCATTTAAAACGAATAATATTGTTCTGTTATGTTTCTTATTTTTTTTTTTTTTAATTTATTTGTTTTAGTGCTTATGTCACTCACTTGTATTACTGCAGAGGGTTATAAAAATCATCACCAGATACTGCGAATTTTGCCGTAGTTCATATTCGATGTGAGTATGTTGTCGTGTAAAGTTTTATTAAAAAACAATAATTCAAGGATTTTCTTTAAAACAGTGGAAAGTATGTTAAATTTTTTTTTATTCACTAAACCTGTGTTTTTTTTAAATTTTTTATAAAATACTAATAGATAATAATCGTCGCGAAAACTTTAGAGGTTTTTTTCATTTTCAAAAAGTATTTAGAGGGATTTTTTAAAGTCTAGATATACTTGGAAATATTTTTGACCGTTAACAAGTACTTAAAGAGTTTCTGAGCTATCGAAAAATTTTCAGAATTTTTCCGATTATCGACATGTACTTAAGGGTAGTTTGATCGTCAAGAAATATACAGAGTATTTTTAATAGTCTGCAAATATACCAAAAACATGAAATTTTTATTTTTTTTTATTTTTCTCGTGGCATCTTTTTTTATTTTTCGATAAAATACTAAGGGATTATACGATTTATTATATTTTATGGTTGTATGTCTTTGAGCTTTTTTACAGCATCGACGAGTACTAAAAGAACTTATGGATCGTTACGAAATGCTCGGAGAGTTTTTCGATCATTGAGATTACTGGAGAGATTTTTATTTTCCAAGAAACACTGGAAAGTTCTTGTAAACGTCAAGAAGTACTTAAAAAAATTTCGTCGAACGTAAAAAACAGTTCTAAGTGTTTCATAATAATTAGCAATATCTTAAAATACTATTCGGCGCTTGGTAATTCCAAGTATTTTATAACATTCAACGATCCTTCTGAGTACTTGTGGATGGTAGAAAAGAGCTCGAAGATATTTAATTGTAACGTGCATCAAATTATAGCATCCATTAGTATTTAATTATAAAACAAAATAAACTAATGCAGGAGGATTAAGCAAAAAGGCTTACATATTTATTATACATTTTTAAATGATTAAAAAGTTCTCTGAGCATTTCTCGATAATTAAACATTCCTCTGAGTACTTCTAAAAGATCGAAAAATCCTCCAAGTTCTGTTTAAATTAAAAAGTTCCCAAAGTACTTGTTGATGCTAAAAAAATGCACAGATACTCAATTGTATTGTCCAGAAAATTATACCACCCATTGATGTTTTATCAAAAACTAAAAAAAAAGCCGCAGAAGAAGTACAAAATGTTTTCATATTCTTTGTTCATTCGTAGACAGTCAAAAAATACTCTGTGTATTTGATGACACTTAACCAACTCTCTAAATACTTCTGGATGGTCAAGATACCTCTGATTATATCTAAACGATCCAGAAACGCTCCAAGTACTTGTTAACAGTCGAAATAAACCCAAGTGTTCTTTGACGATTAAGAATTTCTCTGAATACCTTTCAAAGATCGAAAAACTCTTTTTGTCCTTATCTTAATTTAAAATTTCCTCTGATTATTTATTTTCCGACGATCAAGAGATCTGCTAAGTATTTAGTAATACTAAAAAAGTCTTAAAATTACCTGGTGATAATAAAAAACAGCTCAGAGGTATTTAACCACAGCATGAAATAAATCATATCATTTATAAGTATTTTTTTTTTTAATAGAAAAGTTAGCAGCACAAAAAGTAAACAAAAAGATTTAAATGTACGTGTAACTGCAACTAAAAGAATCCTTTAATCATTATTTTCCAATGAAACTTCATACGACGACAATAATAATGTACTACAAGTTTTGCGAGGGATTGTGCCTAATAATTGGTTAAGAAATATCGACTTAAAACCACTGCACTACTTATCACTTTTAGGTAAATAAAAGCAAAAGGAGGGAGTTGATTTTTTCTGTAGTTACGGTTACGTAGCCACTGAAGCCGTAGAAGGCTACAGGCATACCCACTAGTGCCGAATTGGCCGTCTACTTTCATGACGAATCTACTGCGCTTCCTCCCATGATCTCTCACATCTCTGTACGTGTAGCGAATAAGATCCAGTGATACTGTGATCTCTGATTATTTTACCATTTGCAACATGTTGATTTTGTTGATATTATAAATAGTTTTTTACTATCCATTCACTAAATAAATTGTATAAGTATAGTAATAATTTATTCGTGGTTTCAATCATAAGGATAGGTTACATAAATAATAATAATAATAAAATGAATATTAAATTTAATATATTTATCAAAAGTTTGAATACTAATGGAAAAACTTTACGGTTGTTGTAAGGACCAATTGTTTAACTAAATTATTTTACTTTTTTTAATTACTTAATATCCTTTTCTTAGAACATGAGCGAGTTTTTTCAGAATAACAATTTTTTTAAACTTTTGGCTGAGATGCCTTAACATGCTTGGTTTTCTAACAGAGGTTTCCGGCTTTTTTATCGTCTTTGATATGACAACTTCTGCTGCTTTCCGCTGGCTTACTCGGTTTATTAAAGTACGGATCTATTTGAAAAATGTTTACTCCATAGCTAACTTCAAATAAAGTCTCACATAACTCTTTATTTCTTTAGAAGAAAGCGAATTTTGATTATGGTTTTATTATTGCACCTCTTCGTCAGAGTTAGTGACAACCTCCCACTACATACGAAAGTAAAATTATTTCGTTCGATACATATAGTGGACAGCATACATGGATATATATACACCATTATTTTCGGGACATGCAGTAGCCAATATTGTGAGCCTAAATGTTCGAAGATCAGTCATATTAATAATTTACAAATTGACCCTTCTAAGCCACTTTTTCTTTAATTGTCTAATTTAAAAAATCTATTTTGCATCTTCAAGGATTTCAGAAAGCATATTACTTATTTCCGTACTGGCAATATCACCTGATTTTCGATCTAATCCATGATAGGCCAGCTCAAGCCACATACTTTCACGTTTCTATTTATCATTTAAGCTGTACAAACGAAATGGTGGCTTGGAAAGAAATGCTTGTGGCTCATCATTCCCACATAGTAAAAGAATCGCTAACTCTTCAGGCACACAATTATTGCCAGGTTTCTTAAATCCCTGCGTATCCACCATATACTCCATCATGTTGAAGATTGCAAATATTTTTCAGTTTCATAGACACGATTAAACAAGTTTTCTTACGTCACCACTGACAGGATCTCACTCTACGACACGATCATGTAGAATAAGATCATATTTTGCATCAACCACAACTTTGCGATAGTACTCAGCGAAACCAAGTATTACCCTCAAAAATACTGACACTTTCAAATGAGAATGATCATTAATGATAAATTTTTTTTTAAATGGCAGTCCAACTAGCATGTTTAAGCATTAAACTCTGACTGGGAGAGAAAGATATCCATTCTTTCATTAAAGTTGTTAATCCAACATTTTCACACTTGTCAATTTCTATACCATTTACTTCATATCGTATTTTTTCAAACAGACGTCAGATAGCGTTGTTAACTAATGTTGTCCTTAGTAAAATACCATCATCTTTATTTGTTATACGTCTAGCAACATATAGAGAACTTTCAGGAGGTAACAGATATAAATCTTGATGTTGAATCAAGATTCGAATCTCATTAATGTTATAAAATGCTGATGCATTGTGGGATCGATGTGCATGAATCTCATAGTGCACAACTGACTCATTGAATATGATATCTGATTGAATGATGAGAATCTCTTCCATCTTAACGTTTTTTTGTTTGCAGTCAGCATAAAGAAGCATAAGAAAGCATAAGTTATTTGCCACCAAAAGCTCATACTTTCAGGCCTAAGTTTTTTAAAAACAGAGCGTTTTGGCGTGTTGACGCTTTAACTGTTCGTCAAAGACTGATCCGTTTCTACTATTTTGGCTTCTTCTTAAAGCTTTGTCCAATTTTTTGCCTTGTAAATGAGTAATTGTCCTCACTCTTGCTAATTTTTTTTTTTTTATAGCCTCGTCCAACTTTAATATTGTTGTACACTATGCCCATTTCAGTTAAGTTGTTTCAAGTGTAGCTGTATATTTATAACTTCTCTACGAAAACTTATCAAGTTATCTTCATAATAAACAATGCACTCTTAAAGATGATGTATAATTTTAACAGCAATAAGTAAATTAATTATTGGCAGTGAAACTTTGACAATCTTATACGCCAAAGGTACAGCAGGGAAAAATTTGTGGATGGTGTTAGCTTTTTCTCCGTTTATGTAGGCTTCACTAATGATATTATACTTAACTCTCAATGTTTTAACCTTGAACATAGCAACAGGTACATCTGAGTTGTAAGTAGTGGTATCTCTAAGAATTCGTTCACATAAACCTAAAACACAGCTTATAGAATCTTTTGGTCTGATATCAATAGTATGACTACACATTATCACGCTGCAAAGAGTATTATTGATGGTTTGATCGTAATAGCGATATTGTCGGACTGTCATACATCGATCTGAAATGACTCAATATCTTGAATTTCGTAGCTACCTGTTAAAAAACCATTCAGTTAATGGTCGACGTCAAATTTATTATAACCTTTATTAATATTTGGAATGGAATTGAAAGTTGGAAGTTCTACGAGACCAAAAACGTAATTATGTACTAATGACAACTCAACAGGTAGAAAATATTTCGCTGTGGAAGTAGATAATGTTCCTGACAATCTTAAAGGCAATGATCCTCTTTATGGTTTTTCACTGACTAATGTTACTTGAGTATTAGGATACATTTATATAGGCTGATAATGGAGTTCGTACAAAAAAAACTTAAGCAAAGATGGCCGAAATTATATGTACCACAAATATTGGTACCTCTTATAATTATAATTGACATCATTAACACTAAGATACAGCATTCAATCAATTGATGGCTGCAGGGCACCAAAACTGTCAAATTACGTGACGTTATTGCCTCACTTTCTGTAGGCAACCCATTGAGTACTAGGGCCATCTTTATTATGGAATTGACTAATGCTGATTAGAAAAATATGTGGAAGATCAGCTTGCAAAGAATTTCTCATAAAAACTCCACAAAAATGTGGAATTTTAAGGATTTTCAGATATTTGATGACGTCATAGTCTGTGAGAGCTCGAAGAGGCAGTAATATATAAAAACTTTTTTTTTAAATATTTTAAGCCTTTTCAAGGTTCTAAGTGTAGATCTAAGATGTTATTATATTGTTTTAAGAAGAGCCCTTTTTTAAGTAAGAGCACTTTCATTTCTTTATTATGCCTTTCACTCTCATCTAGATAGTTTTGAGCGACTTGAATATCGTTAATAGCCTTGATAAGCCCAGTTACACCATTAGTGATAGCACCTAAAGCACTTAAGCCAGCAAACGCAGGAATAAAATATGGTAGAAATCCTCCAGTTTTTCGTGGTATAGGCAATACTCAAGGCATTGCAATATTTTTCTTGCCATCAACTTTTTTCACAGCCACCTGCGCTTCCTTTAATGCTGGACTAATAACTTTGCAAGCACAACTACTTGGAACTATGGACTTCAAGGCCGTTTTAAAAAAGCTTTTTACAATGATTTTCTTCTTTTTTTTTTTTTTTCTTACTCACTTTACTAGAACTTGCACCACAAAACGATCCCATGCCAAGTTTCGATTTAAATTTTATGGCCTTGTTGATGGTAAAAGCAGCAGCTTTTTTCCCTAAACTTGCGTCTTTGGCGTTAAATCTTCGCCACGTCTGTTTAGCAAAAAAATATTTCAGCAGTGTTTATTGCCGTAATGTTCTCTTGATTTTGAGAATAGGCTATATCGTGTTGTTTACAAGCTTGATCGAATAGGTTGATACTTGGATCTCCATTAGCTAATCTCTTCGCTAATTTAGTGCCTGGTCCGCAATACTGATATCCTGGTACGTGCAGTTCTACAGGCAGTTTGTTGATAAGTGTATTTATAACTCCACAACCTTTGCGATAATAAAGGGTCATCACTTTTTAAGGACTTAAAGAGAAACGAGATTGAAAATATGAGTAGAGCAGTATTTACAGTTTCATAACTTTAACTAAGTCAGTAGATAATCAACGTGAGCTCTGAAAAAGAAAGTATTGAACATTCTCCTATTAATTTTAACTGACTGATCAGCAAGGTTGGACAATTCGAGGACGAATGAGCGTGAAAGTATAAAGGCATACTATTTATAATATTATGTTTTAGTTTCAGTTGAGTCAGAATACAGCAAACATGAGCTTCATAAGACAAAGTATTAAGCTTCCTGTTATAAATTTTGACAAAATCATTAAGCCAGATAAAAAAATAAAAACCCATGGTGATGTGCTACCCGATACTATAAGAGCTGTTCTTTGTGGTTAATCAAACTGTAGTATACCAAACAGCTTACTTGCTTGCTTTAATTACTCACCCCAATGCATTAAGATTTGATAATGATTTGAGAAAATATACTTAAGTTCACTGAATCAGTCAAAGTTCAAGATTCAAGAGCAAGAGTATGAGCCCATAAATGATGTAAAGTATTTTTCATTTAGCAATCTTGTATCAGTCATATCTTCCGATAAGGCACTGCTCAACTCCATAATGATATTCGACAACATAGCCTGTGAAAAACAAGATACTGCAAAAGCCTTTTTTCTGCATGGGATGTCACAAAAATAATGACTGCTTCTATCTTTGTGAATCATATGCTCAAATTCTAAGGCATTTGATAAGAGATAAATTAAGTCTCTTAGTAATATTACGACAAGATGATATAAATTTGAAGCAAATCTATAACGATCATGTTAATACTAATATGATTTATAACGAATTAAGAAAAGTATACGTTAACTGCTGGAGAGTTGGAAATCATGAGTTTATTGTAATAGACAAGGAAAGAGATGTGGATAATGGTAGATGCAGAAGAGGTTTGGACTCTTTTTCTGTAAAAATTACTTATGCTCATTAGGTGTGTATTAGTCTATTGTTAACCATCAAGCTGACAACATGGATGCTTATCATAAAGAAAAATACGTTTTTCGTCAAGTTGAAAAAGGAAGAGAAGCTGTCAGATGAAAGCATCGATTTTTAAAGTCAGGCAGGAAAAACGTTGATAAACAGATTGGAGGGACTTTCAAAACTGTTTCTGATCCCCTTTATAATATTATCTTTTACAAAACGAAGGAAAAAAACCTTCCACCAAGCATTGAATCTCTACCTAGAGAGCCTTTTAAGCTTTTTAAGCCAGAAATTAAAAATATCGACACATTAACGTTCCAATCAGCAAATAGTAAAAGTAACATTGAAGACTACACTCCATCGTAGGATGAAACTATCAAAGACTATGATACTGTTATTGAAAAAAAGGATGATGATGATTTAGCGCATGATATCGATAAATAATAATCTGTGAATTCATACTTATAAATATTTAATAGAAATAAGCCAGAAGTTGATCAAATTTATGGGATGAAAAAAAGAAAAAGGCAGACAATACCCACTTGGTGATAGATCCGTGCATTACAAAATGAGTTAATTAACTTAAAAGATCTAAGATACCCAATAATTGATGGGTTAATGGAGTTACTTATAAAAAAAATTTTCATTAAGAGTACATGCCACGAGATAGCTTAGCTAAATACACATAAAATTTGGAAACTTCAAGTGCACATTAAAAAAATTTGACGAAAATAAGGTGATTTGTCTATACAACAGTAACAAATTCAATAATGGTATTGCCCCCTAATTTAATCTCACACAAGTAAAGAAGCAAGGTGCGTCCATACCTTCATTCAAAGTTGCTATGCTCAACACATAAATGTACTACGTTCATTGGGATGATTCTAACGAACTGGTCAATCAACTTAAATTAGTAGTGACAGAAAAATTAGCTGGTTATCTTAGTCGTAATAATCAAATAAATTTAATCGTTGAGGAGTTTCGCGACACTAATATTACATATTGAGCCGGGTTATTAATTTGACTTCAGTATCAAAATGAACATCGATGTATTTGGACGTAGGTCAGCTAAGTCAAAAAATGGTAGTCAAGGTCCTCCAAGTATCGGGTTTAAACCTACCACAGATGGTCAATTTGATTTGGAAAATAAATGTGCAATGTTGCATCAGCTGTTAAACCTCACAATGCTGTAAATCTTCTTATTTTACAGAAGAAAAAAAGTTTTATTTTGAATGAACAAGAGAAAATAAGTCAACTATTAAGCAATTTGAGTGATGTATTCTCAGAAGCAAAAATTTATAACTTGAAATACACACAGACAAAAAGATTTGGGCGTAAATATCTAATATAACTCGAGAAAACATTAAGGAGAAATGGAGTAAGTAGTTAAAGAATTTTATAAACCTGGCAGATGCAACTATCTCCGTCAAAAGTTTGATGTCCATGGGTTGGATAAAATATGGCAAGCTGATACTGTAGGGATTATACCTTCTGCTCATGAAAAAGGTTATAGGTATATGCTCTCACAGTCATTGATGTATTTTCAAAGTTTGCATGGGCTGTGCCTGTAAAGAATAAAACTAGTAAGGATGTTACTGTAACTATAAAGTCGATATTAACAGAGGAAAGAGTTTCAGCTCATTCACAAACAGATCGAGGTGAAAATCTTTACAATGCGAATTCTTAAGGTCTCATGGAAAAGTATAAAATTAATTTGTACTCTAGTTATAGTAATCTCAAAGCATGTATATATCAGTGATTTAATCGTACACTGAAGCATGCTAAGTAGTAAAAATTCAGTTGACGAGATAGCTACAAGTGGATTGATATTTCACTGAAGTCATTGGCGGCCTATAATGATGAAAAGCATCGAACAATAGCTATGAAACCTAAGAATGTATCAACTGCTAATTAAAATAGTGTTACTAAAAAATTGACCTCTAAAAAAGTATTAGAAAGAAAAAAGTCTGAACTCAAGTTGGGTAATACAGTACGAGTGAGCAATATCAAGTGTTTGAAAAAGGGTCTCTAAATAAATTTGTCTCGAATCATGCCTCTGCATGGAAAATTCCATCGAGAATCGAGAGCATCAGGAAAAATGGCATGGTTATGTCGCCGATTCCTCTATTAATACGCCATCGGTTGCGTATTACGGCAAAATCGGCGATCATGGTTGCGCGGGTGAATGATGGGTATCGGAGGGGATGAGCTGAGATATGCTGCGAGACAGAGAAAAGGAAGAAGGGCAGTTTATGATCCCGGATAATCGAGAAAGGGACTTAAGAAAAATTGAGATTAGTGGATTCCTTTATGACTTGAAGAAGCGTAAGTCACAAGGCTTTGAACAGTTGAGATCTAAGGTAAAAGCACTATTAACTGGACGCGACTAGTAGCTGGACATCCATGTAACAATCAGTAAATATTAAGAAATTTATGATTCAAAAGTAAAAAATTGTGGTTAGTATATACTTCATAATGGTTTTCAAGTATTACAAGTACATAATTTCAGTATATTTATTATTTAGATAATAATAATACACTCATCAAATGTTTGTCTTGCCTGTGTTCGGGACGACTACGTGATCCTTAACCAATATTTGAGGCTTGGACTGAATTTTGTTAAGGAGATATTTCAATGAAACTCTTATCAAACACTCATAGTATGGTTTAAATAAGCTGGTTTGCAGGTAAGAAATTAATTGAAATGATAAATTATATTAATTTACCTTTTTTATCATTAAAAATTTAAGTGTCTATTTACCAGTTCAATAGAGTGTACTCCGTACGTGTTTTAGGACGCCTATCTACTTACTTATTCAACTGCTCTTTACCATGCTTTAGTCGTGTACGAGTTGCTGGACGTACTTACTGGCATACAGTAAAAAAAAAGGTAGACACTTTTTTTGTCTACTTTCTGTCTATTAGCTGAGTAAGTATTGGTAATAAACATTCATATTTAAGAGCATTAGCATTTATAATTATTAAGTAAGTGAAGCACGCGTGTGTGCAGTTTTATACATCTAATTTTATGTATTTATTTGCATATAACCTACGAAACCTACACTCTGAATCTGAAGTAAAAAAATAGACGCTTACAAGTTGGTATTAAGTACTGACATGAAGTAAAGGTCTAAGATTATCAAATTCTAAGAACTTGGTAGAAGAAGATAACATGCTTTATTGTTTATATAGAAAGAAACTTGTTATTTTATTTTCTGGAAGTAGAAATCACCAAGAGTAAGGTTTTCTAAAAATGAGTCTAACTTTTCTTCTTAACATCACAGAAAGAATAAATAAAAGATCAAAGCTATTTGAAATACAATTTCAAACCAAGGAAATGACTTTTCATTCGTTTGTTATTATCATTAAAGAAGTTTGATTCTAGTATTGGGGACCAATAAGTTTAAATTTTAGAAATCACTTAGTTATTATACTCTTAAATCTTATTTAGGTGTAATTATTTAGCTCTGGATTTGAATATTTTGTATCAAAAGAAGTAAAAAGGAGTATAACTGTTTAAATGGATTTTTTTGCTGGCCAAAGTTTATATTCTATGCTCATCAGGACAATCTTTTCATAGCAGATTAAGTTTTTTCTTGATTCTATAAAGACGTTTTTTTTTATTTGTTTATGAACCGATTTGTGTACGCTTTGCGACTAATATTGACTGGCGATGAGTAACAGAAACAAGAAATAAAACACATAGAAACTAAATTTTTTAAAAATCAAGAAATAGAGGACCGAGAAAAAAACAAGAGTAAAAAAAATAAAAAAATAAAATTTTTTAGAAAAAAGAACCGCTCGTCAAACTGCTGTGGAAGAAAAAAAGGAAATCAAAGAAGAGATCAAAAAACTTAAAGCAAAAAAAAAATCTTTTCCCGCCTAAACAAAAAGAGATAAAAGGATAGAAAACAAAATAGTGTTATCATTACAAATGAGCATTATGTGATCTACTTTTGAGAATTTTAATACGATTGAAGCTTTGACTTACGTGTGAATGTTATTTAATTTATAATGATAATTATGAGCTCATTTTTTACGTGATCTCATGATTATGAGAATTAAATAAAGTGATGTACTCAATTACTTCGTAGGATTTCATGGTCTTGGGGTGCGCATAAAGTAAATAGTCAAAGAACTAGTATCAACGTCTTTATTTATGCAAAAATGAGAGAAGAGCACGTCGCGTGTGTACGACCTTCGTCCTTGCCTGTTCCAGCCAGAGAGAGCGCTCCCTTTAGCAATCTGTCTGCTTGTCCCTTTTCTCTCTTCCAGTACAATTATCTGTAGTAAGCCCAAAAAAGAGGAGGTGCACGTACGTGTAGCTATTATATCGTACGTGACACAATCTAATATTTGTTAGCAAATATTTAACTACGAATCTGCATTAAAATTTGAAACTACAGCTAAGAACATTATAAAACTAATTTTGTTCCACTGTAGTAATAAAGTATTGACCAAAGATACATTTAATTCTATTATCTTCATAACTATTAAAATTACGTAGCTTCTACTACTTTCTTTTTATTATAAGAGTGATAAAATTTTCATAGGCCAATGTATGTCCAGTGAATTGTACATAAATTTCGGGACACTAGTACACCTCTGATTTGCTTGTCTAGGTACTAGTGCTCTTTAGATGTTTTGTTTTTCTCATTTACTGTCTACATTGTCACCTATAATACATATATATATATAAATTTCTTTAATTTATCGTATTCCTTATAGTATAATTTAAGATCAAACATTACGACTTTCAACCATATGTCATATTTTTTAAGTAAACTGTATGTTCAAATACTTTTTAATAACTAAGCATCCAGTTGCTAGTGCTTTTACCTTAAGGCCATCAATTGTTTAATATACTAATCAAAGGGGGGGTCCCAACTCTGTCTATCAGGTATCTTGAAGACGTTTGCTCCTAACAGTTCTGGAAGTCTCGTACGTATTACCATGCTGTTTTTTTTTTTTTTTTTTGTAATCGCCTAGTACGTTAGTTTTTCTGCGGTCCTGGTCCTTCTGTCCCCAGTAGCAGTAATTATAAAAATTGTTTTGATTCACCTACAGGCAGCTTTCCTTGATTAGTATCATAAGTTCTAGTGTTGAAGATTGTGTTAAGAGTTTTCCTTGGTCTACTGCTTTTTATTTTTTGTTACAATTAGGTTATGCTCCCAAGTTTTTGTTTTATTGTGAAAAGTGAAAAATTATACAACTTTGAGATTTTGTTGTGATTTTAGCGTCACCAGTCAGCAATTATAGCTCAAGAGATACATTTCTAAGTTTAATTCATAAACGAGGGTGATCGACCGAATAATTTTTTTAGATTATAGTTAGGTAAAAATTGAAAATACTTCAAAAACGTGTTCATGAGAAAGTTGCGATGTATCCAAATTTATTGAATAAGAATTTTATCGGCTCTGTATTCGCGTATGTAAAAACTTTTCTTCTTTACATAAGAAATACATTAATGGACCGAGGCTTGCAGTATCGTCAATAAGATTGCAGCAAAGCATTTTTTATATTTTGTTTTCATAATTTTAAATTAGGAATACACTATTGAGTTATTTCGATTTGCAGACCTAAGTTGCCAACCATGTTTCAATCCATCGTTCAACAAACATAGATATAGAATCGCTTCGATTGTTTGAGTACTCAGTAAACATTGAAATCTGCGAGACGATGCTGGTGGATGTAATCAAGGTGATTTGGAAAAGATAGATCATATTATCGTTTTGGGATTAGCAGCTTCACTTGTAGCGTTAAGCTTATGTCACGGTTGTTTGGATTGAATGTGTATGGAGGATTCCAGACTATACCAAAATTACACGTAAAATTATATTGATTTAATTTTGACCTAATAAAATTCATGTCACTAATAGTTGAGCGTACGAAACCGATGAGTTGTAAAGTTGTAATGATTTTGTAATTTTAATTTATAATCGTTACCTTAATAAATTGATGTTGATAAATTCCATTCAGACACATTTTGTTAGGTGACGACTTGCGTAAATTAATAAATTTTTATTTTAATTCTATTTTATCCTGTTATATTTCATTCCCAATGATAAAATTTTAAGACTCTTTACAGAGTCATACTCAACGAGAGTCGTCGCCTAACAATGCTGACTGTGAACTTCGTGGCTCTTGGAAGTGTCAAGTGACAACCGAAGCGAGCCATGAAGCCTAAACACATGAAGTCAACAAGTACCGGCCCCATAGCAAGTAAGACAAAGAAGTTTAACTAAAACTTCGTGCAAGGTGCATTTCTTTGCGCGGTGTTTTAGTTAGTAGCCTGCTGCCGCTAATCAAGTGCAGACGTAATAATTAATTTTATAAGATTAACCAGACGTTCCGTCTATTTTTTCCTTTTCTGTTTTATTTTATATGTATACTAGTAATATAAAATAAAGTGATATAAAACTAATTGGAAAAGGAATTTAAATTATTATAAAATAATAAATAACAAATAAATAAATAAAAAAATAAATAATTATAAATCGACGGAAAGAGGAAGTGCAGGCCATCAGAATCAATAATTAGCGGAAAGAAAGGTAAGTTAATCTGGATATTATATTCAACACTCTACTTCTTCCTTCCTTTTAATTTTTCTTAAACAAACAAATAGTTGGACTATCTGCTGTCCCGCAGCCTGTGAAGGAGCGTGAGACTGTAGTCCACAGTTTTTAGTTTTTGATTTGAAGCTGAAAACAAATTTAAATGACATTAAACGTTATTTAACACATTTCGCATCAATTTTTTCTTTGCCTGTAATCTGCTCTGATTCTCCGTGTCAGCAAGAACATTACCTGCTCCTTTACGGCAACATAATTAAAAAATAGCACCCTGCAAAGAATATACACCAAACTGGTGAACTGCAATTTTTACTATAGCAGAAATAGCTTCCACTAGCGCACCAACTTACCATTTAAAAGATTATCTAGAGCAACCAATCTCTAGAGGCTTCTATGAGCAGGAACTCAAGAAAAGCAAATATAAAAATACTTATTTTGTCAAAAAATTTACGAGTCGTTGAAAAAACTGCGTTTTTGTTAAATGGTTGGATTGCAACAGTATTGACAATAGTTGGATTTGTCGAAAAAATTTATCAAGTGAAACTTGATGTTGATTTTATAAAATTTTAAGGGCATTATTATTATTCTAAGTTGTGTCAAATAATTATAAATAAAATGAATAAAATTAAATTAAACTTGATTTTTATTTTACACTAAAATTGTTATAACAATTGTAATTTTATTCAATAATTTTCATCTTCTAGTAAGGCATGTGCAATTATTTTTTCAAGAAACACTTGTAATTCTTCGTTTATCTCGGCAACAATCTTCATCCCTTATTGCGTATTGACTTTCTTCAGTTTTGTGGGCATAAAAGTCCGATAACTTTTAACTTCTCTCAGTTTTTTAGTGGGCAGTTATTGACCTCTAGCGATGCAATGTAATTCATCAAGATTTATTTGTTACACATAACAAAATATTTATAAGCTTGTGTTAAATAATAAAATTTATCAATAGCTTATTTATATGTGCAACTTGAAGTATGTAAGAAATAATCAGTGAATGCATTACTTTAACAAAAAAAATATATTTACTAACCTTTAGTTAATAAAGGCTTTGTATTTAAGATGGTGTAACAACATTCAAAATAAGATGAGCGTGCAATCATACTAGAACGTACTGTCTTATCTGTAAAATTTTTCATGATAATCCTCTTTATAGTTCTTGACAAATTAAGCTTAGTCGTTTGTTGCAGCTCTTCATATTGGGCTCTCCCCTTTCGTTTGACAGAAATTAAACTTGCTGATTGGTAGGTTCCTCTCCAGTCTTGCTTCTCCGATGAGTGGCTTCTTCTCCTTTTCTTTTTTTCCTTTATTGATTGGTCTTGGGATGATGCTATAATGGCCCCAGGATAAGGTGTCTGTTTGACCGCACTGTAGATAACGCTTATTATCATACGCATTCAATGATATCTTCTTTTTTCTTTTTTTTTTTGGAAAGAGTTTATGATGAAGTGATGGAATAATTTTCTGCTCGTAAGACATGCTAGTATTTTTACACAGCCACTTGATATAACCATCAAAAGTAATTGTAGCCTGTACCACATTGTTTTATAGATCTTTTACTTTTTTTAATGGCTTTTGATTTCGTATTTCTGTAGTGTACATCTTACTTCTCAATCACAGGAATTCTTATATGATATTTCCATTACAATCATCTTTCATAAGGCCAACAATTTTTTTATTGTCTTGTTCAATGTTAAATAAATTGTTTTCAGCATAATCGCATGCATCAAATTTTTCAAGATTATCACTCATAACTTTATATATAGTAGTATTAGTTACTTCATGGAAAAGACGATTAGTATCAGTATAGAGTAGGTTAGCTTGATCGCTCACGCAATGTCTTATAAAGTCATAGTGAAATCTATAAAGACGTATTTGTGATGAGTCTAGAACACATAGTCTAACGTATGTAAGTTTTTTAATGCAGATTTCAGTGCGTATCAACTGTGTTACTACGAGCTGATTGTCAAAGATATCACTACTATGAAAGTTTGGTCTAGTAATGAGTGCTTCTGCACTATATCGTCCTTCTCACTTATTAACAAGTTTTACATCAACATGTTTTCGCTCATTTTCCATCGTTTTTTCATAAACTGCGTTGTTAAACAGTTTGAACAACATATCCACGAATTCATTTTTCGCATTTTGGTGCTTTGAACTATTTAAGTCCATATACTTCGTCAACCACAAATTTTGTTTAGATTCCAATACTTGATGAAGTTTTTTTTAATTGAAACCATGTTCTAATTCTTGTTTTAGTGCTTGACAATGCATTACGTAGAAATTTGTGGCACATAAAGTAGTCATTGATTTTTCTGTTTAGATCTTACAGGTGTTTTATTTTCAGCGCAAAATGTCAAGTCCTTATGAACATTCTGTAGCGTTTCTGGATACTCTAGATCTACTTCAAGAATATAACTAATTCCAGCATCATTTTTCACGTTTGTGATACCTACCAGATGATATTTTATGTTCATTTAAAACCATTATAAAGTAATGGTTAAATCGTAGCCCACTCATACAAACTATTAATGTCCATATACTGGTTATTAGCTTTGGCATAACGATTGCTACATTGACTAATGCCACCTTCTATACCACGTTAAATAAACATAACTACATTATTATCTGCTAATAATTTTAATAAAATCTGAAAAATGTACTTATTTATAAGGTTTATCGATAAACATCTATCTACTTAAAATCTTAGTCACTACCTTTATATATTTTAACATTGCATCACAGATTTAACAAGGTAAAATATGATAATGAGCTGGATTCAATTTATATGCTTCAAGACAATTGTTTCGAAAATTTTCAAACTCTTCTGCAAGAAGCAAAACATCGGTCTCCAAATATAAATCAGAATATTGTCCGATTGTCTTAATATCAAATGTGTTCCATACATTAATGGCACGGTTATACTTTTGATCAGAAATATGAGCTTCACATAAAATTCTATGAAATTAATTTTTTTAAGGGAAGACTGTTTTCTTGAAGCTTGTCGAACGAAGAAACATAATCGTAAGAAAATACACTTTTTCTTTTTAATACTCTGATTTGCTTAAAACCGTATTTCTTATCATTTACGAATATTCTTTTAAACATTTTCAACTTATTTTGGTATGAAGGTAGGAAAAAATCCATAACTTTGAAAGAGTCAATTAAATGGAGATTGATGTTTGTCCCTTTGACATACTTAGTGTAAAATATGAATTTTTCTTTTATTTGCGGGATAAGTTACATCTGGCCTCGAAAGCTTATTGCAAGTTTTTCTAAAAACTAACGTGAATTATAACCACATAAATTATGATAGGTTATAGGTATTATTTTTGAGCTTTTGTAATAAAGGTTACACTTATTGTGTGCAGGATCTCGACACCTAAAATATATTTCATACATAATAAATTGTCTACATAATACCAATAGTATTAAGAAGTAATATTTCATTGTTTAATATTTACTTTTCAGTAAAGTAAAAACTATCTGAAACCTTCTCTGCTTTTGAAATAAAGGACTAGTTTTAAATATGACACAGCAAAACATTACCTTATTCATCTTATTCTTTAGTTGCCAAATTTATCATTTTACATTAATTATCGTATAAAAGCACTATAATTGAAATGATAGAGCACGTAAATTCTTTACAAACCACATAGCAGGTATTAATCTTCTTCACAGTTATGTCTGAAACCTTTGTACGATAATTCATGATTATCATAACTACACTTAATAAAAAATCTAATGCTAAATACCTTGTGCTCTTCAAAAACATTATCATGCTTAACAGATTGTAACAAACATTCAAAATCTTTGTATACTACATATGGTGCACAATTTAAATAAGTAAAAATTTTAAATTTAAGTTTATGTTCGTAAGTACTGTTTTTAGAAAGTATAATTTTACATTTATTTATATTATTATAACCAATTTAATAAGTTAGTAATTTTTGTGCTGTCTAAAAATGATAAAGACTATGGTCACATATGATTGATGCACATTTTTTAGAGAATGTTCTGTGTACCAAGCAAGAAAGCTTTTCATCCGTACATTGTAAAAAATGTTTAAAACATGTAAATCATTTTCTTGTTAGTGTTCTGTTTCCTCATTTTATAAAATAAAAGCTTTTAACCAACAAAAGATTCACACGTTTATTTTTTTTAAGAAGCTACATAGCGAGGAAAAACATCATAAACATTACTTTTTCAATTATTTTTAGATTTAGAATCATCATTGTGTCTAAAATTTTTTAATTATTTTTTAATGTACTGGAAATTCTGTATCGTTAAAACTCACTTCATTTTCATACTGAGTATAGTTGGAGATACGATATGCATAATTTTGCACTGGATGCAATGCTAATCGAACAGCTTATTTAAAGCATTGATTATCATTATTCATCACATTTATACAAGCCTGTCTTTTTATATTATTTGGCAATTCTATACATAAAATCCCTCTCATAAGATCAAGTTGATTAATGCTTACGACTCAATTTAGTATAGAATGTGAAACCCCACCAAATTCTATGTCTTAATAATCTTCCATATTTTTTTCAATTAGTTACTGTACATACATCATAAACCATTCATACAAATCAGTTGTTTTATAAACAGGTTATGACCTTCTATTAAAATATTTAATATCTACACTTTTATTCCCATCTTTTACTTTCACACACTCAGTGGCAAGCACTGTTTTCACTTTTAACGCTTGATGTTCGTCCAGGGTTTGTTTTATTCGTTTAATAAATTGTTGTCGAGCATCTTTCATTATTGTTAGAAGATTTAAATGCTTGCAATTTACGATTACAGCAGTTTTTATTCAATTTTCAAAAGCAATATTAATATCCTTTAAGCACACTGATTAAATCTGGACGTTTGCAAAAAATATCATCATTTTAAAGAACTTTGTAGCAATATAACTTAAGATTTTATTTGTGCATATAATATAACTCTCACTTTTTAAAACTTTTTGATATGATTTATGGATTCTTATTGCTTCACCTTTCAAATACTAAACAGTAAACATGATTTACTTTTTTAGTCGACAAGTCTAATTCTCATTGATAATTTTAATAAAATTGAGTGGCTTATGCTACCACGCAGTTTTCATACTTGCGTACATGAGACTAGGGAGTTGGCAAGCTCAACAGAGGGCGTATGAGAGAAAGTCCTGTAGGGTTTTAGTCTCAGTATATATATATATGTCGTCATGAAAAAAGGTGCTGGAATGAGCAGAGAGACCTTGTATATGAGTGTGTGCTTTATTTACTGTGATTACATGTGCGGCTCGGACTCGAGCTCGGCAAGGACTGAAGTCGTCAGTAAGCGGTTACACCACACGACTAGTATAAGAGTGGGGGTAAGCCCCTACAGTACTCCCCTCAAGTTTGAACGTAGTTAAAACTTACAAAAGGTCTTGTACCAAAATATTTACAATTTTTAAACGTGTACAAAAAGAATTTTACGAGGGTGAATACATTGCATGTCGCAGACAAATAGATTCCAATAAGATAACTGATCGGTCTTACAACTCTTCAGATTATTTTTAACACAAACAGTTTCGTATTATTACATAAACAGAACACTTTTAAGATCAGCCTGCACTGTGGCACACACATCAGTTACCAAACAATGTTAATTTAATAATACAAAAATTATTTAGCGCTGCTACTATTTCTTACAAAAATACATATAAACATTAGGAAAAAAAACAAAATAATGAGCAACAGCGCCTCCCTTATAAAGGTTAATTATCGAGCTTTCGTAACAATGCTTAAAATAATTAGGTTTGAATTATAAGCTTGCCATCGGTTTACGCGAGTGTCAATATTTTATCGTATAACCAAAACCATAATAGGGAATTACAACGCGTAGCCATAACAATGAGAGCTGTTATAATTGGGTTATACGGACATCAGTCTTTTATACAATATAAAAATTGGACTAAAAATAAAGCTATCACATTAATTTGGCTAAAAATTACGCACAAAAATTAAAACTAACTTATCAGATGTCAACAAATTATCTTAAAATGACACAGCGCTTCGAACCATATAAATAAAATTCAAGACAAGACACAATTTATGTTCTAAATAATACTGATAATTAACCTATGGTCCTTGTGACGCCACTCAATTAAATGCACATACGTAACGCAATATACACTCGCTGGTCTTGAACATGCGAGGGCGGCAAGGAGGCATGGCAGCAACATGGTCGATGTTACTTCACACAGCACGTGGCTTCCAAAATGGCCAATGTTGCGACGACCAGCACGTGGCTCCAAAAAAAAAATGGCCAACCCTTTGGCACGCAGCACGAGGCCAAGCACAAAATGAGGCCAAACGGCTGCCGAGGTGTCAACGACTCTGCCTAACATGTGCAGAAGGGCGAAGACAAAAACCTCGAAGACGAGCGCAGCGGAATTGCACCTGGTAAAGTCACACCTGTAGGATGATGAAGGTGGAGCATGTGGCCGATGTACAGGCTCGAAAATGGACGCGCACACAACAGCAACACACATCATATGGTCAACAATGCAGATCTTGGCGATGAAGGAAGGAGAAACAGCACCACGAGCGCGAGCACCAGCCAGGTCAGGCAACGAGGCATCGCATCAGGCGACAACGTCGTATCAAGCGCCAATATGACCCACGTGGGGGCGAAATAAGCTCGGGCTTAGCTGATAGAACCGTAGCAACAAAAGAAATGGCTCACTGTGGCTGACACTTCCACAATAAATGCCCCAGCAAAGAAGTCTCCAGGTTGACGAAAATGAGCATGTCGGGCGACCAATGCCAGTGCCAAGTCGACGACGACGAAGACGATCAACAAAATCACGTCGGGGTCACCAATGTAGGGTTTAAGTCCCACTATATATATATATGTCGTCGTGGGAGAAGGTGCTGGAATGAGCAGAGAGACTTTGTATATGAGTGTGTACTTTATTTACAGTTATTACATGTGTGGCTCGGACTCGAGCTCAGTGACACTTTTTTGTTTTATTGTTGATTTACTATCACTACCATTATTATGATGATCATCATAGTCACTAACATCATTTGCGGTATCGCTAGACTCACTGTATCAGTCTGATTAATCACTGATTGAAATTAGAGATTGGCGATCAGCAGCACCATAACTATCGTTTACACTATAGTTAACCTTATTCCTTTTTTTAAGAAAAAAAGCTCATGATTACATCCAAAATACCTGTATTTTTATGGTAGAGAGATAACTGACAAACCACCAACTTAATGAAAGAGATTCATTGTCACTCGCATCGTTATCATCACTGTCATGATCATCATAATTATTTTAATTTATTATTAAGACTTGGAAACATGCTTAAATTTAAAATTAAACAAAGAAAAGAGAATGAAAATGTTTCTGATGGCTCGCTCACATTATGTTGGAGAATCACGACATCTGAAGGTTGCTACAAATCATCTGCTTTCTTCAAAAAAATCATACCCCTTATAATATTTTTCTCATACTTTTATTCTTACAGTATGTCTCAATTTTAACGATATGTGAGAGCTGCATAAGATTTTATTTTTTATATGTATAGGTTACATGTACCATGAAGATGATAAGTGTATAAAAAAGTAATTCATTAAATTTTGTACATCGTAAGGATTACTTTACTAATGACTTTATTCTCGGTACATGTTTAAATTTTGTGGATAAATGAGAGCAACATGATGTAGAGGTTTATTTTGTTTTTTTCATAGGTATCGATTACATGCACCACGAAGAAAGTATTGTGTTATCCAGTATCTCAACACTAGAGCTCTTGTTGACTCATTGTAGCTTGATGTTTTCTCCAGCAGTGACATGCGTTAATAGAGCCTTATTCTGCAGCTCATTCATATAAACATTGTGGAGCAAGAGACATCGAGTCGAGCACGTTTATCCTTAATCTTTTATCCCTTTTGAGTAACATGAGTACACGTGCTATGTACAACTTCTGTCAATGATAGTGTGTATAAATTAGCAACTGTGTGAATCACGTCCACATTGGTAAGATCGAAAGTATTGTATTACATTACACCTGATATCCGTGTTTGTGGCTCAATATTTTCTCCAGAAGCGTAATACGTAAATAGAGCTTTATTTTTCAGCTTATTCATACACGCAGTGTAAAGTAAGACGCATCGAATCAGACGCGTTAATTCTTAATCTTTTATCTCTTTCAAATATTCAATAAGTATACGTGCTATGGGAAACTTTCGTCAATGCTAGCGGGTAATATGCATGGAAAAACAATTAGACCTACTAATATGTGCGCTCAGTTCAAATGATTTTAAGGAAGTATTAGTTTTCATTGTATGCTGCAAATGCACTCTCAGATTTCCTTCGCTACACGTATAGAAGCACGAGACACCGTGGGATAGAACACAGCAGATTCGGCATGAGAATAGGCGGCCAAGTCATCAGCCTCTTAGGGCTCCAGTGGTTCCGTATTCGTAGGAGGATATGAGGCCACCAGTGGCTCCGTAGGGGGATACATGTCCAGAGTGGCTCCATGTCCGTACGAGGGTATGATGCCAGAGTGGCTCCGTATCTTTACGAGGCCAGGCGGTCCCGTATTCCCCTAGCTATACAATTAATGGATTTAACTAAAAAAAAAATTACCTATTCCACTCATACTAGCTATACATAAATGTATTGTCATAAAAATACATTTTATCTTAGGAATTGGTGAATTCTTCTGAGAAGCGTGCGTGGTAACAGTCTTGTGACATATTTTGTTTATTAAAGATAGTTGGCACATAACCATTACGCTTTAAAAATCTTACTGATACCGCTTGGGATAAAAATGAAATTTTGGAATTTTTGTTATGAATAGATTTTTATATTTTGAAATAAAAAGTTACTTCTGTCTGATTTAAAAAAAAAACTTGTTATGACGAGTTTCCCTCAAAATAGCAGTTAAATAGGTTTTTAGAGCCATCATACATCAAACAAAAAATCTGTAGTGCATTATACATGTATAAAATATTTTTAGCAATTAAAAATAAGAATAGAATAAATCAGTTAATTAAATAAAAATACTATGACAATATCTGTACCTTGAACTTGGTAAAACTTAGTCTAAAATCAATGGTATCTCTGACGATGATAAGCTTGTAATCTTAGCGTAAGCTCAAAAACTTTCATGTGCTTTTAAGGTTCTCATATTTTCTAATTATTTTATGCTGATAACTTAAATTTGTAAGTAAAAGGTATACTTTTGTAGTTACAATTCATGAAAAATAAAATTAATTCGATTGAACTTTGTGTAGAACAACATTTAATGAATTGTGCATGCCTTTAAGTAGATGCTTTTTACAGTCTTCGATAACGGTAAAAAATGAAATTTTATTCTCTTACTTAAATTGAACAATTCTAAGAAAACTTAATTCTTCTTGTAAACTCATAATTTAATAACTTATATCATGCATCCAAATACTAACGTAATTAGTTAAAATAGCTATTTACACATCTTAGGTAGTTAGTTAAGTAAATAATGATCTAGATTTCATGTGTATTGTCACCCAAGTTGACAGTGAGGGTTAAAAAAATGAAGTTGGAGTATTATTTACTTCTACCTATGGTGTGTATAAAATTTTAAATCCCACCTGGGCTGGAACTGATACGTGACTGCCAACGTAGCGAGTGGATATAGATTGGTTTCTGGCTGGGTATGGTGTTACAGTATATTACGTAACTAGTGAGCAAGATTAAGAATGTCTTAGTTTTTACGTGATAAACCTGATAGTAACTAACGTGGAATCTAATGAATTTTTTAACCTCCAAACGTAATTAATATACTATTTTTTGGGACACCTTCGTCAAAATATGTGATTATCAGTCTTAGAGAAAGGCAGATGTAAAACACTTTCAGGGTGGGGGAGGTATTGAGAGAATTTATTTTCGATTGGTATTCGATACTGACATTAAGGTATCAAAAGAAAAAAGTAATCAGCAACTTAGTAGTAGCAATTATAATCAATTTATTACACTTTCAATAATGCATCAGTTTTCCTTCAGAATAAAAACTACACGTCAAGTTTCAGTAAAATGTATAGAAAAGTAGAAGTTATTGAATTTATTGCTATATCTATTATCGACAAACATATCAACAAGTACGAAACAATGTTAAATATAAATTAATATGATGTTTATTCATCATTCATGAGACACTCTGTTAGGGATTTTCAAAACTAGTTTTTAATCCTCTTACCAGAAGTAAAAATTGTTTTATCTTGTTTTATATTATGTAGGACATCATGTTGTCCACCGTGCAAAAAATTTTAAGTGATATTCTGTACTCTTTCATGTAAAATAAACTGTAGGATATTGTAGGGTTCAGCTACACAGACACAGTGCCTCGTAGGAGCAGAGCTGCCAAATGGAGCAAGAAAATTTGAAACCATAAAGAAGGGGGAAGGGGGGAGTTGCCTGGCAAGGGAAAGCTGTAATGGAAGGGTATCACGATGCAAAGGCATGCCTCGTTTAAGAAAACCTAACTTTTTCCGGCTTTTTGGTCATGCATGACTAGAAAGCCGGAAGAAGATAGGTTTTCTTCGACGAACGTTGGTGAGAGTAATCAGGGATCAGGGGACTCATACCTAACATGCTCTCGCATTGAGTAAATTTTAATTTTACGAGGCAGAATCAGCATGACATCATTTTGTCTTGTTCCAAGATCTCTCATTAGGTCGTATATAGCACGAGGTTTTCGCATGAGACGTTAAGATTTTGACTCGTGGATTGCTTGAAAAGACAGTTCCTTATCACTGAAACATCGAAACCCTTGTGGTGGTCTCAACGACATACCTTAAGCTTGATCTGAAGATGTTTCACCTTCTTCTTCTTTTTTTTTTTCTTTGATTAATACATTTCTCCTTCCTGATTCTGGTAGTCATCATAATTCTGGGTACATAAGTTGGGATTTCTGTAAGGTCGGTAATATTATACAATCCATCTCTTTCTCGAATCTTTTACACAGGGAAATATTGTCATATTTGATAATTTTTATTTTAATTTGATATTTTTCATTTATGTTTCGTTTAAGTGGGAAGCCAGTCATTATTTCAAGCGATATTTTGTTGAGCACGAGGTCTCTTGACTTTTTTGTTTTTCTTTGATGATGTTGTACGAGAATTTTTGTCACAAATAAAATTGTAAGAAAGCCATATTAGATTTTGCGTAGTTAATTCAGGTCATATTTGGAGTAAAAGTCAATGTGAGATTTGAAGATCTTGAATAGATAGATCTATATATTTGATTGATTATAAGATTAATTGCCATACACAAGTTGTATAGTTTGGTAATAAGTTCATACCAATTATCCCTTTTTTTAAAATTAATTTTATTAGTTAAACAGGAAGAATAAAATTTTTAAGTTGCGTTGATCCGAATCTACGTAAAATCATTGTAATCAAGTATCTTTGAAATTAGTTTTTATTCATGCAATACAAAATATTTGAGTTCAATTTTACTTAACAAATTCTATTTGAAATAGAAAACAGTTATTTATGCGCATTTCCTGAGTGGCATTTCCTTAATCACATATTTTAAGCGTATGGCACCATTAAATTAAGTTATTACGTAAAATCCTTAATATTAGCGAAAAATCAAGATTACCATCTCTTTGATTGTTTGAAGTGTCGAAAAGTCAAATTACTTTCCTTTATTTTCTTCCACGTTACAATATCGTTGTATTAGTTTCTTAATTTCGTTCTGAGAAATAGAAAATCTTTTTTATAATCTCCGTCTTCCTTATTGAGCAACAACATACCCTGTCCTGAATTTCCACACTACCTTGCAATCTGTTGTAGGTAAAACACTCAACTAAGGATACTCTTTGACTATAGCCAGACATATTGGTTCGAAATCTCTCACTGGAGGTAATAATTTCTTTTTCTTCTTACCATAGGTATTTTAAATTCTTTTATGCAAAGAATTCTTAAATTTAAGAGTAACACGTTATATTTTTATATCTTTGAGGTACCAAGAATCTTGCTTCATGTCGTAAAGGGTATCGTGCAGGCATACGCGCAAGAAATCTTACGCGATGTTATATGAGACTTTGTATATGGTATTGCGCAAGACCCCTTGTAAGACATTTTGCACAACATTATACAACATTTCTTTTAGGTGCTATTGCTTATAGTTGTCAACGAAATTATTTTATGTTAAATAACGCAATTTTAGAATAGTAGTAACATTTCTTGTCCCTGATGCAAAATTTGTGCAAGAGATCACATGTGAAAGCTCTACCGCAAAACATTGCGTGTGAGGAATCTTGCGTAAACGCTCTGCTAAAAGTCTTGAGCACAATAATGTCATTTACAATATACGCTGCTTAATACAAGATTTGCGTAAGATTTGTGCAGGACATCTTGCGTGAAGGCTGTGCTGCAAGACTTGAGCAATTCTACTACAAGACAACTTTCATACTTATTTACCCGATACACGCTGCTAAATGCAAAATATGCGTTAGATTTGTGTAAGATATCTTGCGTAAAAGTGCTGCTATAAATTTTTCCCATTTCATCTACAAGTGTTTTGCCCTTATGAACCATCAATTTATGCAATAGATGCAGAGCGGTATTGAGGCAGCGTTTACATGAAGCGGGAACGGAGTGGCATGGAAAATTACCATCAAAATTTCAGTCAATGGGCGCGTTTTGTCATTTTGTAGTTTCCAACCACGCAAAGTTGCGTGCCCTGCTTACATGCAGCATGGCACTGGTATTGCAGACATAAGAGTGAGACAGAGACCTGATACTCTGACTTCTTACTCACTCCAATGCATTTAAACGAAGTGACGTGGCATCTTTTTGGTGCATGTGAACAGGGCACACAATTTTTTTGACGTTGTGTAAGAATCAATCGGCTAGTGTGACTTGGCATCTCCTATCAGCTGGCAATATCATAATCTCAATGTGCAAATAGGTATACTTTTTCAAATTACAAATAACTTCGTATGATTGTTTCGTTTGTTTAATTAAACTAAAGTGAGTATTTGTGTTTTGCAAAGTTACAAAAAAATAAAAAACATGATGTTTGTTCAAGAAGCTCTATGCAAAATGATTTACGTATATAAAAATAATTTAACAATGGCTTTTTAAAAGTACAAACTGAAACAGAAATTATTAAAGTTATGTGACTTGTATTAAATTACAAAAAAAATTCGTAGGAGAATAAATATAAGAAGCATGTAGGTCAGGCCAGTTTTTGCAGAGGCTCAAAGACAAATACAAGGTAGTAGCAAAAATCTTTTAAGAATATTAAAACTAACAGATCCAGGGCTACATTTTAATTATTCACGAATGGATTCTCAACCATTTGACGAATAACTCAGACTTATTGGTCCAATGATTAAAAAAAAAAACTGCAATTAGAAAACTTATTCATGCTCCTACTAGATTGGAAATTCGTCTTTGTTTATCTACATTGACTTTTGACAGGTATTGTATATAAACCTTTTATTACATGGATTGAAATAATGTCCTTACATTTTCATATACTTTCAACATAGCAAGGCATGAATGTATTTCATGTGAGGTTTGCATGAAGTACTTGTACTACAACTGAAACTACTGGATAGAAACGAGGTCTGTTCAATAAAGCTATGGTGATCTACAATGATTTTACTAAATTTCTACTTAAAATTGCTCATAAAACGATATTTTTAATATATGAATGTGTGCAGAGGTTAATTCATACAAATAGTTCATTAATTTACCGAATAAAGGAGCACCACAGAGTAACCCGGGAGGAAATGATGGAGTGAAGTCTCGAACCCAAGCCCTCTAGGTAAAAAGCGAGCGCTCTACCATCTTGGCCACTGAGAACTCCCAACTCTGCACGCTATCTACTGTGACATTATAAGAAATACCTGTAGCCAATATCACACTTTTGGTAGCTCTGCTTCATTTGAAGAATACACCTATCTTAATTAAACTCAGGAAAAATTTAGCTTGCAGTCAGCTTTATGGTAAAAACATTTTCAGGCTGAAACTGATACTAAAGAAATTTTAATCTTAACTTAAGCATTTTGAAATACACAGTTCTCGTTTTCGTTGTTTTACCGAGTTTCAGGCCTATCTCATTCGGTAAAGCTGTGGAGTAAAATAAATAAGACTAAATTAAATCAAAATACATAAGGCATACCGTTCAAAATACTTATTTTTTAATATTTGAAAATTCGAATATAGAAATCTGAAGTAAATAGAAGCACGATCGCTCGAGCTTCGTCTACTTTCTTAAACTTACCTCGTCACGCTCCCGCATACCTTGATAATATATTAATTTGTTCTAAGCTGATAAGTATACAGTAAATGTATTTGCTTCCAGGTTGGTGAAGAAGAATAGATATAATTTTTTCATTATACAATTAACTGGAATTACTGTGAAATCGAAAGTGAACCGAAAAAAACCTAAGCACATATTTAAGTCATTTAAATAAAAATTTAAGCATTCTGATTATGAAGTGTAGGAGGCAGAGAAGTAGAGGAAATTTTTTTTTATCATGGATTTTTTATAGCAGAGGGTGCCTTGAAAAGTTCCTCTCAGACGAATCGGTCGTACATCCTACTGAGTACTAGCTACAGAATGCAGTGGTTGTCTCAAGCATACCTCAACAATTGTCGAGCTTAATGAAAAGATATTTTTCAATAAACCATCTAAAACTGCTGTACCGATTTTTTTACAACCGACAGTGACTTTTACCCAATGTGCTGGCCAGGTGGTGGCTTTCCTTTGAAAACTCGAACCCACAATCCCTCAAGTATCTTTGGCTAGGAAGCTAGCATGCTAACCACTAAGCTATCACAGTTCTATGTAGGAAGATATTCTAAATATACCTCTGCGTATACAGGTACACTTCGTATCCAGAAATTCTCAACTCCCATCATTGCAAGGCTCTCCTTCCTAGCGCCTGCTGAGCTAATCTTACCAACTTGCAATAGCCCTATGCTACTTTTGTCTTTTTTTCAGATAAGTCTTATGAGGAATTATTTTTAAACAGTCTTATTACATATTTTAAAAAATCCTTAATATTTACAATTAAACGCATCGCATACCTCTAATTAGTTAAAGCTCATTTGGTGTGATATTTTTGTATTTGTCCAACAAATCATGATTCCTTGATAAAAATTTTTTTGAAATAACATGTTTGCAGTGTACAATATAACTAGCAGCTACCCCTCCCCTTATCTCAGCTTTTCAACATCTATTCTTGGCATTTCTAGAAATTAAGAAGTTGTAATAAAATAAAATTTTGTTTTGAATCCATGCAGTGTTGGTCGAATAATGAGCTGTGCGACAATAAAAAAAATATTATGATGCTGAAAAGTACTGTGTTCCTTAAGTCATAAGATAGTTGTTGGCTCTCAAAATAGCTGTTGATTTGCACTTTCTCACGTTATAATAAATTAATAAATGAACAGGATTATTTGTAAAAGCTGTAAGGATTCGAAACTGATAAGAAATATAATTTTAAATTATTCTTTCAATCACAAAACTTTAATATAAATAAGATTTTTAGTTTTATTCCCAGAAATTAAAACCATTAGTTAATGCGGATCATCAGTTTTTGAAAGCTCGACTAACAACTATCTAAGTAAAAGCAGTTTGATCTCAAAACTTTCAAACATGACTTATGGGGTTGGAATCTTGATGGAGTTACAGAGTTGAAAAATTTCTGAGGGTTGTTGACAACATCTTCAGTTGTGATTTATAAATCAATAGAGAGGTATTCTTGAGAATTAGCTGCAAACTTTTAAATAATGTTGTTGTTAATTTTCTCTGCTGTACTATTTTTAGGTGAAATTACCGCTCTTTAATATTATCATTGGTACGATTTAGTACATGAATTTTTAATATCTGGGTAAAGTTGAGAAATTAAATCAGTTGTAAGCATCTCTTGAATTGATTAACCGATAGGATAAGACCATATTCGTGTTCTATCGTGGCATTGCCAATTTTTAACAACTGTGTTGAAGATTTTGTGTCTCTCTCACAGAGATTTTTTCTTATATAACTACGTAAAAGCACGAACTCCATATAATACCAGAGAAATGATGACTTTAAATACACGTTAATGTTATCAGCTCTAGTTCCTCTCAGAAAAGCTGGTAATATCTGCCTTAAATCTCCAGTAAAAATAAATGTGATGTCACCTATTAATTTCTGGTTTAATAATATATCTTGTCATGTTCTATCAATTGCTTTAATATGAGCTCTCTGACTCACTGTGCACTCATCCTATATGGTGAATATTCTATCTTGAAGAACTTTCCCAAGAGGGCGATTTTTACGTATCAGGCATGTAATCTTCTCAAGAAAAAACATATAATGGAAGCATAAAAGTAGAGTGTTATATTTTACCTCTACTCAAGAACTCAAGAGAGTGGAAGCAATGCCAATGTATGCAACAGCAAAGGAAAGTTTTCCAGCAGATCTTGCTTTGGCCAGCATTAGATTTATTAAGTCTCTACATATGGAGAGCGTGCTGGAGAGAGGTTTGCTGCTGGCCAATGAATACTTTATTTTTACATTATTTGTTGGATTACCTACAGCTCACTATTGGTCGGAAAAGTGGGCCTGGAGAATATCTTTTGTGTGGGTACGTCATTGGGACAAACCACTGAGGGAGAGACTGGTAACATTTTTAGCGGATGTGGCTATCCAAACTTTTCAGGGTGGTTCTCCCTAGCTAGCTGTTGTAGCAACATCTGCTCTGGTAGCACCAGATTACGTATCTCCTTGTGTTCGATTTGTTATCATTCAAGCTTTGCATTCTTAAATGCGTTCTTTTCGGCAGAAGCCGTGGCTGCCATGTAAACCAATATCCCTCAAATAATTATAAAAGACTCTATCTAAAAATAAAGATTTTCCAATGATTTTTGCTATTTTCAACTTTATTACATTGCTTTATCTCTATAATGGTACTTGTAACATTTTGACTAGAAGTGAAAACAAAATTTTATGAGATTTTTTTGCGTGCCAAACGTTTTTTTTACGCATCACTCTATCCCTTACATTAAAATTTATAGTAAGGAGTAACTTAAGAAGTTTTTTTTCAAAATGCAGGATTATTTATAACTTTTTTACATTATTATACATTTCTGCTATATTTTAAAATAAACTTTATCTACTGTAAGGAGTATATCACCGTTGAAACCAAAGTTATTGTTAGAAATATTTTTAGTGTTTTTTTACAATTTGAAACTTTTCATCGAAATAGCTTTGCCTATTCTAAACCTGTCAAACCTTCTGAAAAAATGTAGGTACAATAGAAAAAATATTTAAGAGACGAAAAAGCAGATGGACCTGAGGACTCCTGTACTCTACTTAAAAATTATTCTATGCATGTAGTTCATAATTTTTTTTTAAGTGTAAGGTTCTTATTAAATATTACATAAGAATGTTTAAGTTATCCAGCAATATGTGTAGTAAAGATGGAACACCAAGCATACTTTCATCAGTGTGTACAAAAAAAAAATTGTGCCACTGAATCTATGAAAAAAGCGAAGCTCTGAGAAAGTTTTTACAAAGAATCTATTTTTTTAATTTTATCATTTTTTTATACTTGAAAAAATTCATCACAGTTTTGCTGTCTTGTTTTACATTCTTTCAATCTTATACTCTCATATTTTTGTGCCGTCTGGGAACATCACGTTTACACATATTCCTGATTAAAAATTTAAACTAGGCAAGCTACTTGAAAAATAGATAACAGACTTTTATGTGTCATTACTTCAATAGAGCAATACAGCATTCCCTTATGGTCTTACATATGGTTTTACGTATGGTTTTACATGAGAGGTTTTGGATTGGTGATACCATATGTAACGTCATATGGGAAAACACATGAAGTTGCAGTTTGAAAAAATAGAAAAAATTTGTAATCTAGAAGTAACAGCAGAATACTATAATCTATTATACTTTTAAGTATTAAGTAGTTTTGCTGTTTTTTGCATAAGGACATTGCTTTGTTAATGTAGTTTTTGGGAGATCACTACTGTACTAAGATTTTGAATAAAATACATGAGCATAGCATAATAGTAACCTAATGAGTGATTCTTAAAAAAATCTTACTCATTTTAATATTTAAATCTGTGAAAAGTATTATAACATGAACCAATACGTTGCATGATAGCTCCTTCAATAGTTTTTTATCAGTCTCGTGGATTTTGTTTGCATTTATTCTTTCCATCGTAAATTTTAATGCTGATTCGGCAGCCGTCTCATAAGAGCTCATGTTAAACATGATTTTTCATCGTGTTTTTCCTCAATATTTGATATTATAACACATGCTTACAAAAGGTATGAATGGATTCGAAATAGTCTAATTTTTACTTTTTTTATTTTTATAAGATTCTATTATCTTACTTATACATACAACAGAGTCGCTAAAACCGTTGTAATCGCTAACCACGAAAACTACTCAACCGATGTAGCTGAAATTTTGCATACCGATTCTTGACACTTCCTAGATGGTATTAGTAAAGCTTATATCTCGAAAAATTTAATAACAATAGCAATGAATAAGCTCAAAGTTTTGCAAAAATACGGCAGCTTTTAACATTAGTTCAGTAGAATCCGCTAAGTTGCGTTGACGTAAAATTGAAGCTACTTGCAACAAAATAAATAGGTATAGTTACGTAGGCCAGACCGCCTCGAAAAATTTTGCAGCCGTCTACCGGCAGTACATCAGACTGCATCGAGAATGTAGTTGTTAGTCATGCAACTGGATATTCCGGTTACCGATGACGCTCTTCTTCAATGGGCAAGTGACCTAAGTCTACTTTCACCCTGAACCTTCAGGATTGACTAGTACCACCAATAAAAAAATTTTGTAATCAATAAAGTTTGCAGTGCAATAGCAGGAAACGTGTGTAGCCAGAGTATAACCTGCTTAAGTTACTCAGAGAAATGTGGCCATTCCACCATCTGGCCTGGTGCCGTCAGAGAATGTTTTACTACAAATACGAGCCAGAAAAGACAGTCCTAAAGAGTACGGGCAGCCATAACGGCTTCCTTCTTGGTGGTTGTCTCAACGGTATACCTACCAAGAAGGTATTCTGTAAGCCCACTTTCCTGACTAACGATGAGCGGTTGATTATCTGTGGAATGACCCAGAGACGAGATATTCTTTGGTCAGTGGCATACCTCCCTCCAACACGATCTCCATACACAGAGACTTCGAGGGTTAGAGTCAAGCTACCTGCAGCCAGCTCTTCATCATCAAGAATAATAATAAGGATAGCTGGAAGTTTCACCACTGGCCCTTTCAGGGCCATTATAAGTATCGTTCCCTACTTAACCATCAATCTTGTTGGTTCTTTCAAGGGCCACCTAAATTTAAACTACCTTGCAAACAAATACATTTTTACTACTATTTCTGGTAAAGATTTTTCGACTAAAAGACTATGTTAACTAAAGACGGACACTATTAAACCACATCAGTCTTTCATTGGCAGTCGTCACGAGGGGAGTTGTTCTTTGCAAGGCTGGGAACTTAAGTGACCGACGACCCTATAACACCCTTTTGGCTCGAAGCATTCAATCAGGAATCACCAATCTTTTTCAACGTCTGTGCTGGGTGAACCTAACAGTTATGAAGGAAAAAAACTTGAACAAACGGAACAGTCTCCAACGGGCAAGCATCACGAATCAATCTCCCTACCTTAGATCATCAAAACAACTGAGTCTGCACAAAATAGAAGGAGCTTGAGACACCATTTTTTTTGATGTTATACTAGGAGACGTTGGGAAAGATCTTTACAACTAGCTCCAAAGCTTCTAACTTTGTTATTTTTTTCCGAGTAGTGTAGGGCTTCAACAGCAGACCAGAGAAGATAATCGTTTGCTTGAAACTTCAGTCAAGAAAGAGTTTACTTAAGAAGCTCACCGGTCCTTTTCAGAACCATCGGACGACGAACTACCCTGCCAAAAACTATATTAGAACTTAACAAAGTTGATAAAAAACAGCCTTTAGGGTTCACAAAAGTCTTAACCATACCAAAAGTTGCAAGAGGGCGAATGTAAAGAAAAACGTTATGTGCATCTAATGAATACAATTCTAGGCGTCTATATTTTTGGGGAGTTGTAAGCTTTACTAGCTTTGAAAAATAGCCTTTTTCGTAGATTATACGGGAGAAACTGCCAATCAACGGCCCTTGAGGGCCAACGATTATTTCGTGGCATGAGGAATGCACTGTTCTTTTCAGCACAATTATATTTTTTTTTTACTTTTTACAGTTTCATAATTGACCAAATAAACTTTATGGACTTTGAACAAATATGTTTTTAATGAGAAGATTTTTGTTCTGAGAAGTGTCAGAAATAGACGTAAAATTTCTAACTGAAAATATTTCACATTACATGTCAACACACTACGGTGTTTCATTCAGTAAGTATCAATTTAACAAACATTATTTTTATTTTAAACAATGCAAAAATCATGTTATAATTTGTACTAAGTACATAATAGTATGAATCATTTCTTTTAATTAAAGTACATGCTTGTACATCTGGTAAATCTGACCATTTTTTTAAAATAACCTTGTATAAGGCATCGTAGGATTTACCTTATTTTCTGGTCAAAACAACGGCAAATAACTGTGGCAGTTTTTACCACAGCCTTCGTAGTAAATTCTAGTGTAAAATTTTCTTAGTGTAGTTATTTTTTATAAGTAAACAATGTCCTCAACTAGCAAAAAAATGCATAAGTATGTCGTGTTTTAAAAATTACAAGAATCAATGATGACAATCAAAGTGTTTTTTATATGTTGTCTTGGAAATTTATACTTTACCTCTTTTATTTTCGAGTTGCTTGTCTAGTTTTACTGTTAAATTTTCGCACCGTTCAGTAATGCCAAGAGAAAGAAAGAGAAAGAGCATACGCGCCCCTGCTACCGTGTAATACACTCTCGCTGTCGAGAGAGCATGCGGTAGTGGTGGGACGAATAGAAACAAAGGGGTCAAGAAAAAGTACGAAGTTTTTCTCTGTTTCTGTTATGTGAGAGTCCTACATAATACACTTCGCTTAAAAAATACAAAACTTGTCTAAAAATAATATGAGATTTTATCATAAGACTAATCATATTTTTGTAAAAATGCCAATTTTTGTGATGTACTAATTTAACTTTTCCTGCGTGGCTTTGACCTCTGTATATAAAAAAATAGTTTTTATATTTTATCTTGTTTATATTTCAATGCGATAATTTTTTTTCATACATTTATACGTTTCTGGTAATTCATAACACACAAAATAGTGTGTCCGGTTGTAACTGCGACTATTTCTTACACATTAATATTCAAAATATTTAATATTGTTTACGTTAAAATTAGATAACTTTTTACAATATATTAAAAGTACAAGAATACACTTAACTCTGAGTTTTTACTTTATCATGTGTAGTTAGTTTTAACCAGTTTTCAGATGTACCTGGCTTCAAAATTTCCACACAAAAATGTCCATGAGAAAAAAAATCTCATCAATCTACATTAATATGTTCGAATGTCTAATAATAAGCTTCTTTGTCCTTACCTAACTTCAATTGAACTAATAAATCTGTACAAATCATAGATCTACGAAAGGTAAGAGAGCCATACTTATCTTCTATTAAAAGCTGTCAGAATAGTTGTCTTAATAATCTGGTAACTAACATTTTTTATTTTTTATTAGGCACTGTTACGTAGCTTCAGTGAATTTGGACTATATAGTAGGATTATTGCTATTTTAACTTTATGTTGGAGACTAGGTGTAGTGAAACCAATTGCATTAACTAAATTTTTTTAACTTTTGTAAATGGCAAACTACATTATCAGTATTCACTACAACATCAATCAATTTATATTGTTTGATTTTTTTTGTGACGTGAGACCAAACATCATGATTAATTTCTAACATTTTGTATTCAGTAGCTTATGAAAGCTTACAGCCTACATTTTATTAAAAATTTAGTAAACAGAGCAAAACTATTGTTCTCACCTGCAAGATAAAAGTACCTATTTTCATCCGCAAGGTGATAAAAAATTGTACACACACCAGAGAAGCAAGTTAAAAAGCCTCAAAATTGTCACTTTTGAATTTTGCTCTAAAAAATATACATGAGATCAAAAATACTCTTTACCCTGTGTGCAAAGAACAATATCATATTATGAAAAAATACATAAGTACATAGTAAAGGATAATGTTTTTACTTGACTAAAGAAATCGAATGGTGGTTCTTCATTCGGAATAATAGAAAAATCGAAGAAGTTACTAAATAAACAGATACAATAATTATTACTACTTAGAAATATTAATAATTAACGTATTCTGAATGCTGAGCTTTTAACAAAGAATTCGAATCTTCATTATAGCGTAAAATAACACGGCAAGATTGAAACTTGTGAACACAAAAGTAGTTGTCATACAGTATAAGAAAAAAATTAATTAAAATATTATTGAGTAAACATGTTACTTCTCTACATTTAATGTACTCCAATAAACATGATGAGTGACGCATTAAAGATCTATTTATTATTACTAATAAAATTTAATAAAATTATTTCTGGATGCAGCTCCCTAATCGTACAAAACAGTAGGAATTGAACCACTTGCCCTATAGTGGTCTAAAGGCAAGCTGTTGTGCAGAACTATGTTACAGTTAGCTTGTTAGTATTATAAAAACGATTTTACTTAAGTTAAAATGAACTATTATAGCCAACGACACATAATAACTTACGATTTACTTTCTGTCAAAATTTGAAAATAATCGGCTTAGTAGTTTTTAAAATTTTTGGAAACATACAAACAAACGCTGTCTGCTTACATGATAGTGAATCAATGTTATATTATATCTCTAATTATGTTTTATGACTCGTGTAATAAGGTGATAAAATTAAGATGTAATAAAAAATAAAAAAAATAAAACTATTACTTTTCCCTAATGTTCTGAGTAATAACTAACTGTATTTGGTAGAGGCTAAATTTTTTTAGTCCCATATTTCGTCATTTTTTACATTAATATATTTAAAAACAAAACTTGTTTATAATTGATAGAGAAAATTAAAAACAAATCTGGAAAATACCTGTATTCAAAGAATCTTTTTTAATAAAAATTAACTGTAATTACTAAAAAAGATTCTTAATATATTTTTTATTTCCAGCTTCTTTGGTGGTGCACAACACTGCTTCAAAAATAACAGTTTCATAGATGTTTTATGACACAATTAAGAAGAAACTCCAGCAATTCTTACTTTTCGTGGGTAAATAATGACAAAATTTTATTTTTGCACTTGTTTAACGTTGGTTGGCCCTACACATTCTTTTTTGATTTGTTTCCTCTTTACATTAATTTGCAATGAAAGAAGTATGTTTTTTTATTTTTCTGAGAAAATTAAGCAATAAAAATATATTGTTAGAATGCAGTTCACTATTAAAGAAAATATTTTTAGTATAATTTTGTACTTACTAACTTATTTTAAAAAATGGATTTTTCTACGTTTAAACCATCTTACCATCTGAACCAAATTAGAAAATATTACAATTATTATAAGAAAAAACAAAGCAAAGCAACGATATAAGCAGTCCAGTTAACAAACAAATTAAGGAAAGAATTTACTCTAAAAATCTTAGTACTACTGACTACTGACGTGTTAATAGTATGATCATCGTAAATGTACAAAGTGTATGCACTTAGGCTTTATTATGACGTTTCAAATAGTTACAGTATTGTTATAAGACGAATAAGAGTATTTCATCTGTACCATAAAACTTACTTCCATTCATCATGATCTTCATCGTCATCTTCAGAGTCAAGGAATGCATCATCAGCTTCTGCACTAACCAAAGTATCCGTCTGCATCTTACGCTGCTGAGTAGTTCTTGGAACTACAATGGATCTGTAATAAAAAGTCAAATAACATTGAGAAGCAGAAGAGTTAAATATTTATCGTCAATTACGAAACTATTAGTAGAATGATTGATTGACAAATCCATCTTAATCTACTTTGTTTAGGGGCTTCTCTCCTAAACTCGAAAGAATTAGGTTCCACTTAAACCTTAAAAAATGTTTATATCCAAACAAAATAAATTTACCAGCTAGACGGCGTTAAAAGGAAATACCAAATAAAGAATAACAGAGTCAGTGTGTAAACAAGGCGTCATTTCTTACAAGAAGATTAAAAGTATTCTCAGGAGAGGAGGATAAAAGCCGTAAGCGAGAAAGTTAATTTAGGATTTTTGTTCATATCAACGAACACGTTGGTCAACATGTTATGATAATCTCATCAGGCTTAAAAAGGAGATAAGACGTGGGAAGTATGAAATCAAGCTGATAAAGGAAGCTTTTATGAAAGGCTGAATTATTTGAATGCACTAGTCAAAGCTAGGTGCTAACAAGAAGTAAAAAATAATAGAATGTTCAAAATCACAGCAATAGAGATAAAGTCCAACAATATTTATTAAGGCAGTTCTAAGCTCTAACATAAATGAGCCAATTTGTTTATCAGTGCTGATAACGTATGAAAAAACCTTAAAGGAAGACCAGTTAAAAGGAACAAAAAATATACATTCAGCAAAACATAGAATAAAAATTGGTGTCAAATAAGTTTTGGATAAAATAAGAAAACCAAGGATATCAAGATTAAACTTGTAGAGAATGCAAAAACGGTAAGTCAAAGGTAGGTTACAGGTCCCCCACTTTATCCACGGCCCCTTTAGAACCCCTCAATTCTTATAGTTATTTGCTTGTTCTCACGTAATTTATAGTTTCATGATATTTAAGAAAGCTCCCCTCCCCTCCCTCTTGCTGCGTTGCAGCTTCCCCTTGTTTCCCCACAGCTCCCCTTGATACTTTCCGTCCACCTTCCCCTTACTTAAATAATCTCTTTCAAACCCATTCCTTTCATCTCCAATGATCAAGATTTTGATTTATTAAGAGCTCAGAAGAAACCATCGTACTGAATTAATTGAAACAATCAAGCTTTCAGAAAAGTACGGTACGTGGACATGTTCTTGGAAAACTATCACAGCGTAACGTCACACCGTGTTATTTCAAATGAGGTGACGTCACATTGTGATAGTCTTCCACATATACGTTAATGTATTAGTATCTACCCATATTGTACAGAAAATTAGGGGGGTCATTCCAAACATGATTTTTTTTGGTTTTTTTAATGGGTTAAAGAAATTTTTTTTACTACTTTAATAACAAGCTTATAATTCTAGCTTATTTCTTAGGTTGTAACTTAAATTTATTTGAGAAATCAGGACAATTATCGAATATGTAATTACTTTACTGTTCAATATTAGGAAACTTTTATTTCTCAAACATGAATTATGTTGACACCAGCTTCATCACAACATTCACATAGTAAATTAACCAAAAGATCGAGAGTAGTAAAATGAAAAAATTTTTCAGTATGCTTGACACGGAAAAAAGTAAATAATTATTACATTATAAAGGTATTTCGACAGCACACAAAAAATATGTAGTTGACTTCTGTTGACTTTCAAAGCTCCAAATCATAAATTTTTTTTTTTTTAGGCACCAAATAAAACTTTTCAAAAGCCCCAACTTAAATGCTTCAAAAGAGCCAAACGGGACCTTTCAAAAACATCAAAGGAAAAATATCAGATGAAACAAAACAATAAACCGTTGATATTGAAAACCATATATTTTGCAGAAATTGTGATACATCTAGATACATATACAAGACTAGTATCAGTAAATAAAAGTCATAGTTTGATTATATATTGATTTGAAGCTTATTTGGAAGCTAACTTTAGAAAGATGCTTTTACTTACTCGAAAACATACTTTTATGCTTCTTGACGTTATTTTGGGATCAATGAATCTTTTGCAAACGAGCTATGTAATTTTGATGGTCTTTTAAAGTGTGTATTATTTGCAGGACACATTGATTTGTATTTAATCTTGTATCACATCCACAGATAGTTCATCGCCAAACAATTTTTTTTTCTATAGTATTAAAACCAACTTTTCTGTACTCATGATTTTTGTGAATTAGACAAGTATTTTCTTTGTTAGTCATGGTTACAATATAAGCAGACATTACGAGTGCAAAATCTACAAAACGAAGCTTGCTCAAAAACTAAAAAATGAAAATCACATAGTACATTCAACGACTACGAAGCTTATGCTAGGATGTACGTTGTATACATGTATTTGTTTTGTATTCTATTTGGGGCTTTTAAAAGATTTTATTTGGTGCTTTCAAATGGTCTTATTTGGCGGTTATGGTGTGTCAAAAAATGGGCTGTTTGGCGCTTTTGATATGCAGCCGTTGACTTCATAATAATGAACATAATTACTATCGTTACCATTTAGCCCCATCACTTTTCTCACAGATTGGCTTACAAAAGTAGGTCAGAATCAAAAAGAAGGTTGTCCTACGTGTCAAAAATGTTAACTTAATTATGTTGGTGGACGATTTATTAGATATTTATTGATAATTTGCATTTTCCTATGAAATTGTTTTTAAGGTTATTTAAATATGTCTGTTTAACTTAATCCCCGTATTATTAAAAAAAAACTACACGTGACAGTAAAATAAATTCTTTTAACGAATGTGTATTTTATTTTTTTAGAAAAATACATTACACATGTCCTTTTTTTTATTTTATTGTGTATACAAATCTTCTTGTTTAGTAGTCTGTTGTGGATCCCAAAAAATAGAAAATGATTGTTGTTGCAAAAGTGAAATACTGTTGTCACACGAAAATTGATATAAAAAATAAATGAAGCAATCGTCAAATGCGTACCTGTACCCATTGTGCCAAGATCGTGCTGAGAACTTGCGCAAATCCCAATCGGCCAATTCCCGATAACCCAGAGCGCTTACTTGTCCGCACTTTCGTTTACTTATATTACAAACAAAATATCAAACGGCAAATCCCCGATAATCCAGAGTGCTTATTTGTCCGCACTTTTATTTATCTATTACAAGAACGAAATCTCAAGCAACCAATCCCTAATGACTCAGTGCACTTACTTGTCCACACTTTTGTTTATTTGTATGATAAATGCAATCTCAAGCGGCTAATCCCCAATGACTCACAGCGCTTTCTTATCCGCACTTTCGTTTCTATATATAATAAATAAAATCTCAAACGGACAATCCCTAATGACCCAGAGCAATTACTTGTCTGCACATACGTTTATTTATATAGTAAACGAAATTACAGGCGGCCTATCCCCAATGTGTTGGCTTTTTATGCGTGCACGCTCCCCTGTCCTTAATAATTCGTAAATAAATGAATATTTAAATGTATTTCAATAAGGAAAAAAAAAATAAAAATAACTGCCAGCAAAAACTTACATAAGCTTATAGTATGTCCCGTAGTTTAACTTCTAATTACGTATGTTTTTGTTATTTTTATTTTATTAACTAGGTCATTGGGGATTGGCAACTTGGAATTCCATTTATTATATAAATAAACGAAAGTGCGGATAAGTAAGCGCTCTGGGTCATTGGGAATTGGCCGCTTGTGATGTCATTTATTATATAAATACACGAAAGTGCGGACAAGTATGCACTCCGGGTCATTGGAGATTGGATTTTTGGGATTTTGTTTATTTAATAAATAAATTATT
>NW_019379677.1:839736-852834 GCF_000648655.2 Copidosoma floridanum
TTATTTAATAAATAAATTATTTAATAAATAAACAAAACATTTTGTTTATTTAATGAATAAACAAAAGTGTGGGAACATAAACGCAGTAGGTTATCGGGGACTGTGTACTTGGGTTTGATGTATTCGTTCTTTGAGCGCTGTGTTTTTAAGTTTTCGACGTTCGAACGACGCGCAGATGCTCGGCCAATTAGAGGTTGGCTGCGCACAAACGTGCGCAAGGTCTCAGAACGATCTCGGCATACTGCCTGTACCCCCTTCTCTTACATCTATTTAAATTGCCGATTTCTGATGATAACCCATAAACCCTTGAACCTTTTATATGACCATTCAACTTTTTTCTATACAACCCCCTTATTGTAGATTCATGTTCATAGTGGTGGCAGTAGTAGGAGTAAAAGAATTTTTTCAAGTTAAAAGATAATCCTTATATACCTTCCTATATTACAAAATAATATGAAAAAGTAACTCCACACACACACCTCTACACCCCCTGAGGCCCCATCGGTGCCAACTAAACAAGGTAAAGTTCTATCAGTTGTTACACTACTTTTTTAGTTTAATTTTTGTTTAGCCACCCCTTTAACTCCCCTTATCTCCCCCACTCAACTTTTAAAAGCCCTACCCCCCACTCCACATTCAGTACCTCCCCGTAATGAGATTAGATTTCATCAGTCACTACGTAATTGTTTATTAGGTTCAATTTTTATTTAGCCTTTCTTCAACCCCCTTGATCCTCTCACCCCCCCCCCGGCTGGATCTTAGAAAGCCCCCTCAGCCCTCTCCAAACCTCTCATAGCCTCTTCTCTGACTTAAGTGAAATTCTATTGGTTTTATCTCATTTTTATTGGGTTGACTATTTGTTTTGACCTCCTTTAATCTACGTCATCTATCTCCTTTTTATTAAAACATGTCCAATATTTTCATAATGCTTATCATTTTGCCGTCAACTTAGATAATACGCAACGTACAGTAGAAAAAATTATCATGAAATAAAAACTTTACATTATTTTAAAAACTTGGTGCACATAATATTTTAATACATACGTATAGTAACCAAACAAAATTTTTTTAATTGAAGATATTTAATAAGACTTAACACTGTACATAAAATTTATATTATCGCATAATAAAACTGTTTAATTTTTTTTTTTAATGAAAGTAAACAATATTCCAAACTTTTGCATATCTAAAATGGTCAAATCTTTTTATCTTCTTTAGATTAGGTAACGTCAAAAATTTTTTTACAAACAATATTTTCTATTTCTAAATTTTCATCGCGTTCTGTTTGAACATGGATCCTATTTTAATTTTAGCATCTCAAGAACGCAACGTAGAGTTGACCATACAAGAACAGTGGCTTTTTAAAATCTAATTAAATATTATTAAAACTTTGAAGTTAAGATTAATTTATAGTCATGGAAAACGCTAAAATAAGAGGAAATTGTTTTCTGTATGCAAAAAAAGGTAACGGCGGTAAGTATTCTGTATTCTGAATTTTTTTGGTGTAAAACTCTTTTTCTAAATCTTTCTCCAGTCATAATTTTTGGTTTAATATTGTATTTGAGTAATTTTTGATATTGTACCGTTACATAAGCCATCAATATACTTCAATTTCGTATCAGCATAACAATTGCTCTTATTTATAAATAAAGCTCATGCAGAGGTGAGGCTTCACCAACATGACTAAACAATTTATTTGAAAAACTTAGTATCAGATTCATCAACACCCTTGTAACTAGCATAATCTATGCTGTAATATGTTTCCATTTTTTCTTTTTACATACTTTAATATTTTATTGTTCAAATAGTAAGTAACCTAGTTATAAGCCGTGTGAGTATAACGTTATTTACTAAAATCTTAATATCTTTACTAAAAACATCGAAACAAAGATTAATTGTTTTTCATTTGTTTGGCACTTGCAATGATTCAGTTCTTCCTCCTATATCCAATGATGTTTTTAAAAAATGCTTTGTCAATGAAACGAATACTAATATTAGGTTATGAAATATGGAATAGTGACCAAAGTTGTAAGAATATAATACTTTCTTATAAAATTATGCTTTTATTACTATTTTTTTTTAAATAGAAGAATTTTTTTTCAGATTCAATTTCCAATAACAAACTTTTTATATTTTTTAAGCCTACTGGTATACGAAACGTTCTATGACTATTCATTCTCTTTGGAAGTAGTATTCATCTATATTAGTCCATCCCATGGATAAAATTTTTTCAACGAGAAATGAAATAATAAATGAACTTTTTACAAAGAAATATGTTTCCTGAACCCTCTGGGTTATCAATACAAAAACATTTTTTTTAATCACATATAATTTTAAAAATTGTAATTTGATCCTTATTTAATTTATCTCCTATTGAACAAAATATTAGTGGTCAAAAAATAATTTATTCTATGGTACTGTCATCTTGTATATTAACTTTTCTTAGTGTGCGTGAATTGAAATTTTCATATGATTTGTCTTAGTATCGTAAAACTTCATTCATGGGTAAAAGTGCACGATTTTGATCACACCAAATCTTCCATACAATAATTTATATTTTCTTGAATATTTTTTGAAACTAGAAGACCAGGCAAAAAGTTTTCGCAACTGATGTGGTAACATAACAATACTGGCTTTTTTAAAAACGTCATCTATTTGATTACCATGTTCGATTAAACCCATAGCTATTGCAGCATCCTTGAACTTAGAGTATGTTATCTTATTGAATGTTCTTAAATCCTAACATAATATTGCTCCATATCCTTTTTTTAAGTACCGATTTAAAAAAGCTTTTCATGATCTTTAGGAGATACTACGTTCAATCTTTCTATTGGTGTATTCAATTCAACATTTTTTCATTTTTGCCAAATTTTAAGTAAGTTACTAAAAATATAATACTTTGCACTGAAAAAAATGAATAAACTGTCTCCTCAGCTTTACTGCAAATAGCGGCCCCCAGTTGTTAGTACTTTCGCTTACCTTAGTTCGGCGAACTGTTCGTCTAAAGTGGGCGAGCAGTTTCACCAAGAGCTAAGACCGAAGAGCTTATTTGAGTAGACTTTTAGTGCTGCTGCTTGTCTGCTTTAGGTAAACAATTCATCTTACTAAGTGAAGCAAGTGCACCATTCACCGAGGGTGCTGCTTACAGTAAAGGAATGTTAATTTATCGTATTCATTCCATAAAATCATCAACTTCGCTTCTAACCATGTTATTAGTGTTGTTGACCGTTTTTCTATTGTATTTTTAATTAATTTTTTTTTTAAGTAAGTTTTTGTTCATTTTCTAAATAAATTACCAAATAAAATACCTAACGACTCTAAAATTTTATCTGAAACTTCTTCATTCTCATCAACAACATTCTTTATCTCTACAAATGTTTCATTATTACCTAAGGGAGTGTAGTCATACATGTACTTAATACTTTGTATAAAATTACAGTATTTGTTATTAATATGGCATTCATGTTTAATCAACAAAAATTAATTATATTACACAGAAATTTAATCCTCAACTGGAATTTCTTGTTTTTTCTTTGTTCTATAAAAAAATTTTTGCAAATGTAATTTTTTGGCTTGCATTTAGGATAATCGTTTTTTTTAATGCTGTTGAATCAGTAAAAGGTTCAAAAAAATTTCTTATACATTTTTTGTTTGTTGTAGTTAAACAAGATCTTTCGTTATTAGAAGAACTGTGAAGCATTTTAAAAAAAATTGATTCTGTACGTTTTTTGTTTTTTGACATAAACTCAGCAGATATTGTGTAATCTATGTCTTTAGGTAGTATTATGTTATTACTAAGATGTTATGTTATGAGCAAATATGTATGAGGTAGTCTGAGTTTTTGAAAATGTATTGTGTGAACATAAGCTAAAACTTTACCAAAAACTTTGTTAAGCGTTAAATTGTCTAACATTGATCGTAGTAACTTAATAACCACGATTTTCTAATTTTTATTACTTGTTTGAATATTCTCATCTGTACTTAATATCAGGGCTATTCAGAATCTCATACTGTGACGATGATGCGAAGTAGAGAGAACAATTTGGACTTTTTTTTCTAGGAACAGTATATAATTTATAAAGTGATAAAAAATTGTTTCTAAATTTTATCTTCTTAGATATTTTCTGAGATAAGAAACTAGGTAAGCAATTGTGTTCTAAACGCATTAGGAGGTATTTAAATGTTTAGACTTCACCACTACTTCAAACAGATTATTGTACTTTTTTATCCTTTAAAGTAAAACTTAAAAAATAAAGTATTAAACTAATATTCAAAAATTTGGGGGTTGACGTGGGGAGTACGCAGGAGGGTAGAGCCTTTCTAGTGCATGTGTATGTGTGTACATAGGATAAGAAGATCAATATTTCAGAGTGAAACTGTCAAATAAATGAATACCAAGAAAGCACGCCAAAAATGGATGTATTTGAGAGTTTTCATCACATTTTTTTTCTATTGTGGAGGCACACGGTGCGTTATAATTTTTTGAGACACAGCTGTACAATTATTAGGAAATATAACCTTCAACTTATGCGCAACTTTCACTAAGAAATTGAACAGACATGCTCTAATTTGTTAAAAAACAAAAATTGGTTCTTACACTTTGATAACGCCCTGGCTCATTCACCGTTAAATCTGTGCAAATTGTTAGTCAAAAACTATTAAGTAATGCTGATTTAGTCACAGTATTTTTTAGACCTGACCCATAGAACTCTTCTTCGTTCCAGAATTCCTTAATGCTATTCAAGATTTCCATAACAGGACAATGCCACGCCACAATTGAGGAAATACTTACATCGTTGGAAGAGAAACTAAATAAGATCACAAAAATAATTTTTTTAAGTAATTTAAAAACTGAAAAATATTTTGACATAAGCATTTTATAATTGTGTATGCATAATGTTTTTCTTACTTATTTAATATTTTGTAAAAACCATTCTTATATATTATTTTAAGTATGATTTCTGGCATTATCAAGTGTTGTTATTTGCTTATTTATGTATTCATTACAATTATTTTTAAAACTTTTGAAAATAAAGTATCTTGGACACTCTTTTTTTGTTTTTCTCAAAAATAACATCTATTTGTTTTATTTTAATAGTTACCAACCGAAAAATTGTAATAATCAGTCAAAGTCAATCTTATCTGCATCAAAGCTAATGTTATAATAGTCTTATTAGTATCCAATGGCTTATGCAAATTACATAAGGTGACACAGCTCTACTAGTATACATGTAAGTTCAATGTATTCAACATACACATACTGAGCTACTGGTGTGACTCGTAACTTACGCAAGTCGTTACCACAGATATCTGAACCATCATCACCACTCTTGCCTTGTTCTGTCCACGTATTCTAGTCTGTAGTCAGTCAGCTGTAAGCGCTTATGACATTTGCAATAATCTGTTATAATATTAAATTGCTATTACAAATTTTAAAAACCTAAGCTAGCATAATTCTTGATTCAAGTAACCAACATTTTAATATTTTTTTAATTTAAATGTTGAGTATTGCTATGTATGATTGATGTTGGTATTAAATTTGAAGTTATTCTTCTGCATCAAATTGTGTCTAATTTTTCAGTTTTTTAACATCACTTTCATTCATATAAAGTTTTAAGGTAATACAAAATGACTGTGATAAGAGTAAAGACTATTTTAATCTTGGAACACGAAATAAGATTATTTTGTTTTGCCAGAAAGCCAGCACATCGCTTAACACTTGGAACTGGTAAAACAGTTCACGAAGTATGCTTGCAGGAACCTGCCCTTGATTGGTTTTCTGCTTAATTTAAATATAGTGCTCTAGAGAACCTTAAAGTTATTAGGAGACATCTTCCCTGGATAACTATGGAGAATAGGGCTGTAAATCGGTTCATGTCCATTTTGTTGGACGGTCATTTGACTTTCTGCTTTGTTTGGTTTAATGGGTCTTTCTTGGAATTTGCGTAAAACACAAATTCTTTTGAATAATGTCAATCTAGAGTCGATTATAAATTTCTGAACTTAATTTTGTTTTACTGGTTGCTCAAAAATTAGAGACATAGCAGTGAAGAAAGAAAAATTTAATAACACCTAGAAACGTTAAGTCAGTACTATGAAAACTCAAACCAGTCGTAAACTCAATCTTGAAAAAGAGAAAATGCGAGTCAAGCAAAGATTGGACATGCCAATGTATTTATTCCGGAAAAACTGTGAGGAAAAAAAATAAATCATGCTTTTATAAAATCAACAATGAATTAATGAATAACAAAATACCATCTAGCTTTTAAAATTCAATTTACTGGTTGCTAATAATAAGGTCATTGCGCTAAGTGGTTCTAAAGGCCAATAAGTTTTTTATAAATTACAATTTCCATAAGAAATTACAATTAACAAAAAAATGAACAGATCCAAAATAATATAAATATTAAATATGCAACTAGATGCGTATGGAATAAAAACAGTAGATGTAAAGATCCCTAATATATTAAAATTATAAAATATAGCAAGAACGTTACTGCTCTATTGACTGCATCTACGTAACGAAATTAACAAATTGTTCAGTATAATTATACAAGGGATCACGGTCCACAAAAACACTACTAAATATGACCAATTTACAAATCACAAAAAAAATGCAACGAAAATATCTTTGCTGAATTTGTCTAAACGGAGGATGGAAGTATACAGGGTAAAATGAATAAACAATGAACTAATTGTAAGTCATAAATGAAGACGTAACTCGTGGCTCAAGAAAGAAACTCCAGAGACAAGAATCTAAAAAAAGAAAAAAACAACGACTGATACAAAAAAAGTGAGGTTGAACAATATTTGAAAAGAAATTTTCTGGAATTAAGACTGTGTACGTGGGTAAGTGTTGAAGTAAATGTATAAGTACGTGCTCGTACGTGTCTCCAAAACTCCTAAATCAGCAAACGTCACACAGTCTGTGAAGCGGATTTTTCTGTGCTTGACCTACAGCATGCTGAGTTCTTCGAAGATGGTTAAGATGATGATGATGTTTAGGTTAACAAAAAAAATTAAACAAAACCCAAAAAGTTATAACCCAAATAATCATGTGCGTGATGATGACGAAAACAGTGAGAAAGCCAATACTATGAGTAAATACCAAACAAATACAGATACACAAGACCACAGTTAACAACTGGAGACTACTTTGTACAAACATATAGTTTGCAACTGACCTAGCACGTTTACCGAAGAAATAGCAAGACTGCCCCCTTCATCCTTGGTTGCGCAAAAAAATTTAAAGAGTTGGAGGGAATAATGCAAGAAAGTTAAGAGAGGGAGAGACGTGAAGACGCTCGATGAAGTGAGAAAGAGATAGATACAATTATGGTGTGTATGACAGATAAATAGAGTACAATCAGGGAAAGAAAGAAATGTCTACCTAGTGAGAGAAGAAAGAAAAGGATAAAGAACGAGAGTCAGAGAAAGCAAGAAAGTGTACCAACTGAAATAAAAAAAGAGAAAGGATAAAGGGAAGAAACAAATTTATCGGTGCTGCTACGTGTGAATGAAAGATATAGCAAATTAACAGTGAGTTTGATGTGCTGCCACCTTAGACATGGTACAAAGTTGATTCTCCACCACTTAAAAGGTGGCTGGCCGTGGCCCATCAATTTTAATTATTTTTTGATAAACAAATAATTTTCATTTATAACTATGAAAACCAACTTATATGAGAAAAATTTGCATACCCATTTAAATCGTATGATAGAGTTTTATTTACGTTGAAATATCAATTTATAAATCTGTTTGAAGTTTAAATTTAATTACTTAAAACATAAATTTAAATATTAATCTTGAAGTGTGTAAGAAGTGTAAAAGTAAAGCTCAAAACTGAAAAAGTAAATAAATTATTCAAATAATTCTTAAAAAAATGTGATTCAATATTTGCTAAAAATAATTGAATATCAATACGATTAAAAGTCTTAAAGCAACAATAAAATGAACTAAAAACAAATACATTTCAAAGAAGCCATATGAATGCTGTATTTTAAATAAGTTGAAAATGTATACACAAATATATGAATATTAAATACAGAAGTTTTGAAAGAGTCACATAGTGGTTACGCCTTGCAAGATGGAAACGTGGATTAAAATCCCCACTTTCCTAGAATTCCCATTGTCCTAGAATCTCCACTATCCTAGAATCCCCACTGTCCCTAAATCCCCATAGGGGTTTACTGCCTGGTGGCCGCAACGCTACTGCGTTGAGAGTGCTACTGCGTTGAGTCCCATTACCCTACTACCTCTTTCGCTTTACTGCGCACGTTACTACGCAATTAGGGGTTCCTACGGGCACTCGAATACCTCCATTCATTTATGCGCACATTACTACGCACATTAGGTGCTGTTGACGCACAGCAGTTCCACTGCTGCTCTTGGGTGTTCAACTATTTGCACTTGCCTGCTATTTTTGAACTGCCATTAAGTCAGTGCGTTTTGTACTGATGCTAGTGCCATCAACGTCAGTCTCATGTGTTGACCTCCTGCTGCCATTAAGTGTGTGCATTGTGGTTGTACTGCTGCTAGTGCCATTGATGCCACTCTCGGGTATCATCGACGTTGATCTTACGTATAAACCTTGTGCTGCCATTAAGTCTATGCATGGTGGTTGTACACTGCAGCTGGTGCCATCAATGCCGCTCACAGGTATCATCGACGTCGGTCTCGCGTGTTGACCTCGTGCTACTATTAATTGTGTGCATTGTTGTACTGCTGCTAGTGCCATTGATGCTGCTCTCGGATAGCATCGACGGCACTCTAACGTATAGACCTTGTGCTGCCATTAAGTGTGTGCATTGTTGTACTGCAGCTGGTGCCGCTCACATATATCATCGACGTCGGTCTCACGTGTTGACCACGTGCTACCATAAAGTGTGTCCGTTGTTGATGTACTGCTACTGGTATCTTCGGTGCCACTTTCGGATGTTCTTGGTGCTGCTCTTGATTGCTGCTCTACTTAAACACGTGATCAGCCTGTTACATCAAAAAGAGCACTATTTGCTCGTGCGTATGCTTGTATTTTTTTTATTTATTAATAAGTTCAAATAAACGTAACGCATACGTTTATTTCATAATGATTTTACAGAGTGTGTTCGTGGTGCAGCATCTGTCGTCGACCAAGATTGCTGCTCTACTACCGACATCATCGGCTTATTACATTAAGTACGAGCACTATCCAGTGGTACGCATGCTTGTATCTATTTTTTTTAGTAATAAGTTCAAAAACGTAATGCATACGTTTGTTTCTCTCTTTCTTTCTCTATCTGCTCATGATGATTTGGTGACGAAGTGGTGAATTCTCCGCTGCAGTCAATGACGCTACTCTCTGCTCTCGTAGACGACGTGGTTCTCTCTCTAAGGTTAGTGATGATATGGTAGTAATCGATACTTCACAAGCCAGTTTTTCAGTGCATTTAAATTTATTTTTGCACCCACTGGATTTTTCTTCATTAAATGATTTGAACAAAAAAAATTTTTTTATTATCGTTTAAGCTCTTTATTGAAAGACATCCTATCTCATTCATATTTTAGATTACTCTGAAGTATAAAATGTTATGTAAATTAGATTTGAAGCATCGTTAGTGTATTATACTTACTTTTCATGCAAAATTTCTTTAAGCCACTTTTTCGTCTCCAACCCTTTTACAAGCATTTTCCTAGCGTTTTCCATAGAGTTTTGTAGCATAAGGATTACTTTATTATAAGGTATAGAACCGGATGCCCATGGAATCCCATGGTAAGAAAATTCTAACCATTGATTAATCTGGCGTTCACCAGGTGACAGTTTTGACCTCTTGCAAGGCGCTTGAAATTGATAAACTATAGGTGTAGCGCCTTCTCAATGTGTCATGATTGCTGCCTCCTTTAAGATAAAGATATTGGAACATATTAGATAATAATTCTAATTGTGAAGAAAAAGTTCCTTATATTATATATGCTGACTTTGAGTGCCTTTTAAAATCAGTTGGAAATGATGATCACAAATTTCGAAAACATTCAGCTTATGGTATTGAATATTATGTTCAGTGCAGTTTGATGGTGCACGCTGAATTCATCATAGCTACAGATAAGAGGAAGATATCAGTGGAGCTAAAACTTCTGCAGAGTGGTTTGTGAATAAGCGTAAAGCTCTTGCAGATGAACTAGACCAAATGTATGAGGAACCAAAGCCAATGAATTTTACAAATGGAGAAATGTTAAACTTCGCATTATCAAAATCATGTCATATTTGTGGAAAAATGTTTAGAAAAAAAGAAAAAAACAGTGAGAGATCATTTCCATTTAACGGGCAAATTAAGAGGAGCTGCTCATGAATGATGTAACATTAATTATAGATATTCAAGATATATACCTGTTGTATTTTATAATCTGACTGGATATGACTCTCACTTCATAATAAAGAAAATAGCGACAGCTGCAAACTCCAAAGGTCGTGTCACACTAGTTGCTGGAAACATAGAGAAATATATATCTTTTACAAAATATATTGATGGTAGTGATATCAACTTCAGATTCATTGACTCGTCCAGATTTATGCCATCATCATTGGAAAAGCTAGCATCTTACTTGGATCGATACGATGTAACTTCAAGCGCATTTCTACAAGATGGTTATACTCAAGATCAAATAAAGCTGTAATTGAGGAAAGATGTTTTTCCGTATAATTACGTCAGTTTCTTTGAGTAGCTCAGAAAAGATGTTTAATTCCCGAGTAAAGAAAACTTTTATATCAAACTTACTGAGAGCGCCATCTCTGGTAATGACTATCATCATACTTTAAACATATGGAAAACATTTAGTCTCAAATTTCTTGGTCAGTACTCAGATTTATACGTGAAGATGGACTTATTATTACTTGCAGATATTTTTGAAAATTTTTGTACAACTTGTATAAACACGTACGGACTTGATCCTACACATTACTATACGACACCTGGTTTAACATGAAATGCCATATTGGAATACACACAAGTTAAATTAAAGCTTCTCACCAATATAGATATGTTATTATTTAACGATAGAGGTATTAGAGGTGGTAGACGTTAATGTTGTAACCAGTGTGCAAAGGCAAACAATAAATACATAAATGAAGGATATAATCCCGAAGAAGAAGAAAATTTGCTTATGTACTACGATGCCAATAATCTCTACGGTTGGGCTATGATGCAGACCTTACAATGTGGCGGCTTTAAATGGGTGAACGATCTAAGTAGATTACATTTTTTTTATGTTCCAGACAATCACTTTTACGGCTATATATCGAAAGCCGACTTATAGTTTCCTTGGAGCTAACACGATGACCACAAAGATTTACCCTTATGTCCTGAACATATGGCACCATTTCTTACAAAGCAGAAGAAGCTGATGACTTCTTTACATAATAAGGAACGTTATATCATACACTATCGAGCTTCAAAGCAAGTTTTGAAACATGGAGTAATCTTGCATAAAATACATAGAGCATTGAAATTTAATAAAAAAGCATGGTTAAAGCCCTTCGTTGATTTGAATACTGAGAAGAGAAAGAGTGCTAAAAATAAGTTTGAGAAACTCTTTTTCAAGCTATTAATATACGTGGTTTACGGGAAGACAATGTGACAACGAATGAAAAAGAGTTGATGTAAAGCTTGTTAATAAATGGCATGGGCACTGCAGTGAAAAATCCTTATTGCTGAATCGAACTTTTACAGTCGTACAATATTCGATGAAAATCTTGTGGCCATACAACTTGCACAGACAGATATCACAATTAGAAAACCTATCTACGTTGGACTTAGTCGAAAACACTTGTATATGACTGTCATTATTCATACGTGAAGCAGCGTTTTGTAGGTATGTGCAAGTTATTAAACACAGATTCTACTGGAAATATTCAGGTGACTTGTCATGTTACTTGACAAGGTGACATGTCAGATCAAAGGTCGTGCCAATCTACAATGTGGAAGTGTCAAATAGAATTGTCATGTGAAAGTGTTATCTGAATTTTTTATAAACTAGATTTTCGGCGATTCGAAAATGAAAAAGTAAAACTTGTACTTCTAACTGCTTAAAAGCTGTGAGAAGAGCTAATATGAATAGTAAAAAAAAAACATCCCTTAGCTCCAGTAAAGGGATTTAAACCTTGTCCGAATCATTGGTAGACGAGTGTCTTCACCACTTGGCCAGAATGGATAAGACACTTGTGTTAGAATTCACGTCCGAATCAGGTACATCTAAAACTAATGTTTATTTTATGATTTCGTGGATAACATTTACCGCCTTAGTTACCTTATTGATAACACAGCTCCGCAAAAAAAATCGAAAGTCTTAGTGCAGAGACCTGACATACCCTCCTATACGTAATCGACCACGCTGAATTCGAATCCAAGGTCAATTTTACTCCATCTCGTCAGGATTTTTCATAACCTCAAAATTTAAGCCCAAAAACCCATAACACATAAACCATTTAATGCCCGAGTATCTTAACCCAAGTAACGCTATAACCTTATAATTCGATCATCCCTAAACTCCATTAACCCCAAAACCCTAAAACCCAATGACCCCATAGCCTCTAAACCAGATGAGTAACAGAGGTTTGAGTCTCTAGTGCTGAGATGTCTTGGTCAATGTTGTGTTTCTCCACGTATAGCGAATCTCCTAATTCGCCAGGCCCCTTAACTACATAATTATTTTAAACAACAACTGGATGACCCTATTTACTCATAACCAACTAACCCATAAACTCTTAAACGTAATCTTTAAGCCCGATCAGTAACAGAGTTTTGAGTCTTCAGTGCTGAGATGTCTAAGTCATTGTTGTGTTTCTTGACGTATAGCGAATCTCCCAACTCGTCAGGCCATTTAACTACATAATTGCATAAAACAATAACTGTAGGATCCAATTCACTCATAACACTATAGTTAAACAACCTCAAATCCCAAAGAGTAATAAGCGCGTACGACACTAAGTACAGGAATGTAATCATACAGTTAATGTTTTAAGCTATTATGTAGTAAAGGGGCCTGACGAATCAGGAGATTCGCTATACGTGGAGAAACACAACATTGACCTAGACATCTCAGCACTAGAGACTCAAACCTCTGTTA
>NW_019379677.1:859159-874791 GCF_000648655.2 Copidosoma floridanum
TCTTTCATCAAAAAAGCAAATTTCAGTACCGTCTAGTACCCAGATTTATGTAATCATAAACAATCCGTTTTTTGTAATATGTTTTCAGATACACCATCATGGATGCAAAGTTTTTTCAGTGTGACAAATGTAACTCAAAATTTTTAAATTAAGAATGTCTATCATTGCACGAAAAAATTCACAAAAAAATTCTTTGTATGTGATCTGGATAGCATTATCATATTAGACAAAAAAAACTGTTTGCGTCACACAAAGGAATGCCTAACATTGAAAAAAATTTTAAGTGGATTAAATGTGAAAAAAGTTTCAAAAGAAATTATCACTCACAGAGACATTTGAATAGTCATGAAAAAAACGTTCAAAAAAATATTTGTCAAAATTATGCAAAAGGTTATGTGAGAGCAGAGCACCTAAAAAAGACATTTTAGAGTATGTTATCAAAATAAACATCGTAAGTAAGATAATTGTAACAAAATTTTTTGTTATGGTCAAATAAAATTATATGTGAAAAAATTAGACCTTTTGTAACAGTTAATATATAAGGCTTTACGAATATATTTACATTATACATGGGAAAGCTGGGGGAGGAGGTGGGGGGATTGAGGGGGAGCTTGCAAAAAAGTAGGATTACCCAAAAAATGCTAGAAAATGAAAGAACAACTATCTTATTTGGTGGGAGCTGAGGGGAAGCGGGAGGTAGTCGGGGGGAGCGGGGGACCAAAACCTCGCTCTTACTTTCACGACTATATAATATAGAAAGATATATATATATATATATATCAACCAAGAAAAAAGAGAAAGTGAAAGTCAATGGAGGTAAAATGAATGACAGATAGGTCGTTTCCTACAGGAAAGGTTCTTAGTTGGTGCTCCCGTTACTTTTTATTTTATTTTATTGTTTTTCCATGAACTATTAAATTTATTTATCCAACTGTTAAGAGAATAATGACATCCTAACCATTTAACGTAAATTTAATTACCACCTTTTTTTAGAAAATTTTCCACAAAATAGACATCAGAATGCTTGGCCTTTAAAAATTCTTGTTCGTCAAAGCTTCCAGACACTCGTTGACCTTTATAATCTTTCAAATAGTAAGTAGTTGGATTCGTTTTTACTATTTGAGTAATTGTAAAAATCTCTGTGGACCAATTTGGCGTACAACCTTTTTCAAATGCGTGCTTCACTTCCCTTATACGCACTTTGTCATTAACTTGTAACTTTCGATTTCTTTTTTCCGGCTCACCTTGGAAATTATAGAGCTACAAAAGTTCAGCTTTATTTGTTAATGTAAAATCTTTTGGTTTTATAGCTGTTGTGCGATGTTTTCCTTTATTAGAGACTGTAGTTAAGTCTGGCAGAAAATTAAGCCATCTATAGTTACCATTTAAACTAAATTTATCTAACATTTCATTTTTCGATGTGTGATAGAATCTTTCACACATTGATGATTTAAGGTCCCTGCAAGTTGAATACAGATGGATTTTGTACTTTTTAATAAGACCTTAAAAATTTTTATCATAAAATTCTTTACCTTTATCAGTATGTAAATTTTTTGGTACTCTTCCTTGATTTAAGATGGATTTCCTTGCTGCTGTAACGTCATCTCCTGTTTTTCATTTTACTGGTACGGCCCATGCATACTTTAAAAATATGTCAATGACAGTAAGCATGTATCTATAACCTTTGTTTTCTTTCCCATAAGGTATCATTTCAACGAGATCAACTTGCCATGTTTAATCCAATACTCGTATATCATACTTTCGACGTGGATAGCAAGGACGAGCATCATCATCATCATCATCATCATCATCATTATCATCATTATCATCATCATCATCATCATCATCATTATCATCATCATCATTATCATNAATAAGCGCGTACGACACTAAGTACAGGAATGTAAGTTTGATGGACTGTTTGACAGTATCAATCTTATTGTCATCGTCATGTTTGTGGACGTTACAAGTTTTTTTTGTTGCGTTGCGTCTCGTAGCTTTATACTCTGTAAAAGCCGAAGTACCCACCATTACAGAGCTGCAGTCGATGGATGACGACGCCTGTGGGCCTGCTTTCTCACCCTGACCAGCCGCCGATACTGAGGATCCGACCCTCTGCATCGTAAATTTTTTTTTTGTGTTTGCCATGACGGCGTGAATGCCGTTATCCAGGGTCTCTGCCGGATAACGGAAAAACTCCGTTGCCCACCGTCAACCACGTGGAGGTGCCCTGGATTGCAAACACAAAAAAGGAAATTTTTTCTTCAGTGATACAAAAGATCCGTCTAACTCCTAATCCATGGCGTTATGGAGGTATAGGGCTATAGAATTTATTAAGTAAAGGGGTTCCAGAGTTATAGATTCTGAAGCTCTAATGACAGTGTGGTTTGGCGATATAATAGTTTGAAACTACATTTTCTTTTCTAGAAAGTGCATAAGCCTCTTTTTCACTAGTTTTTAGGGTTTTAGGGTTATAAGGATGTAGGGTAACAGAGATACTGGGTTATATAGGGTTATGGGGATGTACAGTTCATATTTTAATACGTGATAATGTTACGGTGACTGACGACTTAAGGATTTGGGAGTTATTGGGCTAATTTTTCTGGTTTTTAGGGTTACATGGTAATCACGTTTTAGGGTTAATGGGCTAGTTAGTTATGAGGTAATACGGTCACACAGTTAATGTTTTAAGCAATTATCTAGTAAAGGGGCCTGACGAATCAGGAGATTCGCTATACGTGGAGAAACACAACATTGACCTAGACATCTCAGCACTAGAGACTTAAACCTCTGTTACTCGTCTGGTTTAGAGGTTATGGCGTCATTGGGTTTTAGGGTTTTAGGGTTAATGGAGTTTAGGGATGATCGATGTAAATGTACATTTTACATTGTTTTGTGTCTCTTAATACATTCGTCAACAGTAAATCAAGTAAATGATCTTACAACTTCTTTTCGTTCACAGATTTTACTTAAACTTTAAAGATACTTCACTTTTCAAGAAAAAAGAGTCTATTAATAAAAATGTTATAAATTTGTTTTAACTGCTACAACGAAGTTGTGTATTACCTTTTCCTCTTTAATACTTTAATGTGCGTATCAAATACCAACAGAATTGTCTTTACGATAATGCTTCTTACAATTTCCAATATCAGTAAAGATAACAATTTCCAAATTTTTGTTTGAATCTAATAGTTTCCGAAAAAACCTTACTTTATGTATAAGCTTACGTTGCAGGAATTTATTAAATTTATCTGAGTATTGTACAAATTAATGAAAAATTATTGCTTCTGCTTATATTCGATACGCACATAAAAGTATTAAAAAGGAACAGGTAATCCACATTTTTGCTGTAGCAATCACAGCAAATTTATTACACTTTTATAAATAGACTATTTTCCTTTGGGATTAAAGGTATACCTAAAGTTACAGTAAAATTCGTGAACAAAAAGTAATTGTCAAATCAATTACTAAATTTACTGTTCACGAACGTATTAAGAGACACGAAACAATATAAACTGTACATTTACAAAAAGTTAGTTATCAATTAGGTAACTAAGGAGGTAAATGCTATTCACGAAATCATATAATAAACATTAGTTTTAGATGTATCTGATACGGACGTAAATGCTAACACAAGTGTGTTATCGATTCTGGCCAAGTGGTAAAGACACTCGACTACCATTAATCCGGACCGGTTTCAAATCCCTTTACTAGATGCTTCTTTTTTTTCTATTTATATTAGCTTTTCTAACAGATTTTAATCAGTTAGATGTACAAGTTTTACTTTCTTATTTTAGAATTACCGAAAATTTAGCTTATAAAAATCTACACGACAGTTTCACGTGATAATTCTACATGACACTTCTATATGGTAAATTGGCATGACTTTTGACCTGACATGTCACCTGACAAATAACATGACAAGTCACCTGAATATTTTCAGTGGGGTGATACTGATAGTTTGATTTATGAAATTTGAGATAAAGACATTCGTAAAGTAATGGGCGAGGATATCAATAAGTTTGATACATCAGATTATACAGATAATAATCGTTTCAATTTACCTCGAAGAAACAAGAAAGTAATTGGGCTCATGAAGGATGGGTGTGGTTGTAAAATTATGCTCGAATTTATTGGTCTTCATAGTAAGATGTATTGTATACGTGTACAAGATGACAAATTGATTAAAAAAGTAAAAGGTGTAAGAACATCTGTTGTCAAGACAAAAATAAGATTTAAAGACTATGAAGGTTGTTTATTTAACAAATCTCAAATGACATGAATGCCAAATCTCATTCATTCCAAGCGTCATGACGTTAATACTAAAAAACAGAGAAAATAGCTCTGAGTTCCATTAATAATAAGCGCCATCTGCTGCTGAACCCTACAGGTACACTGCCTTGGGGGCATAAATTCATAATGGATGAGAAGGATTAAGCATTCCTATAAATCTTACTGCAGGAAGACGAAAAAGTAGAAAAAGAAGACAGAGAGCAACAGCCAATGAAGGATGTTGGAGTGGGGGAAGCTTCTGGAAAGGAAACATTCCTATATCAGGAATTACTTCAGCCTGAGGAGCTTTTTGCAACGCTGAATGAGTCGGAGAGAACATCAGATCCTCCTTCAAGTAAGAGACGGAAGCTAGCCCTACATAAGGAGGTATACTAGCTTGTGAAAGTCATTCCAGCGTCAAAAGAACCAGAGAGCACATCGAGTTCTCCTAGAAGCAATATACAAAGATCTTAACTCTTCTCATCTATCAAGAGATTGAGCTTGATTTTAAGGTGAATAGCTCCTTTAACTTTATATACTGTAAGCTGTAGCACATTATAATTAAATTTTTGATTCGTTTTAGAAAATGTACTTTGCCGGATTGAACCGTATCGCTAAAAATATTTACCTCCCAACAAGAAAGTTATCAGAGTTGGAAAAAGATAGGAGATATGTGGTGACAGAGCTTAAGAAGATTAATACCCGCTTTAGGTGCAAGGTCGTCATTACCATCGATAATAAGCTCCAAGTCTCCGCTCCAGATCCCGTCTCTAAAGCCATCGAAAAAATTTAAGACTTGTATAATGAATTGCGGGAAAAAGTTCAAAAGTATGCTTTATTTATAGTGTATCATGGCGACAGTAATTTAAATTTGTCAATTTGTGATATAGGTTTGTATAAATAAATGTATGTATATATCANTCATCATCATCATCATCATCATCATCATCATCATCATCATCATCATCATCATCATCATCATCATCATCATCATCATCATCATCATCATCATCATCATCATCATCATCATCATCATCATCATCATCATCATCATCATCATCATCATCATCATCATCATCATCATCATCATCATCATCATCATCATCATCATCATCATCATCATCATCATCATCATCATCATCATCATCATCATCATCATCATCATCATCATCATCATCATCATCATCATCATCATCATCATCATCATCATCATCATCATCATCATCATCATCATCATCATCATCATCATCATCATCATCATCATCATCATCATCATCATCATCATCATCATCATCATCATCATCATCATCATCATCATCATCATCATCATCATCATCATCATCATCATCATCATCATCATCATCATCATCATCATCATCATCATCATCATCATCATCATCATCATCATCATCATCATCATCATCATCATCATCATCATCATCATCATCATCATCATCATCATCATCATCATCATCATCATCATCATCATCATCATCATCATCATCATCATCATCATCATCATCATCATCATCATCATCATCATCATCATCATCATCATCATCATCATCATCATCATCATCATCATCATCATCATCATCATCATCATCATCATCATCATCATCATCATCATCATCATCATCATCATCATCATCATCATCATCATCATCATCATCATCATCATCATCATCATCATCATCATCATCATCATCATCATCATCATCATCATCATCATCATCATCATCATCATCATCATCATCATCATCATCATCATCATCATCATCATCATCATCATCATCATCATCATCATCATCATCATCATCATCATCATCATCATCATCATCATCATCATCATCATCATCATCATCATCATCATCATCATCATCATCATCATCATCATCATCATCATCATCATCATCATCATCATCATCATCATCATCATCATCATCATCATCATCATCATCATCATCATCATCATCATCATCATCATCATCATCATCATCATCATCATCATCATCATCATCATCATCATCATCATCATCATCATCATCATCATCATCATCATCATCATCATCATCATCATCATCATCATCATCATCATCATCATCATCATCATCATCATCATCATCATCATCATCATCATCATCATCATCATCATCATCATCATCATCATCATCATCATCATCATCATCATCATCATCATCATCATCATCATCATCATCATCATCATCATCATCATCATCATCATCATCATCATCATCATCATCATCATCATCATCATCATCATCATCATCATCATCATCATCATCATCATCATCATCATCATCATCATCATCATCATCATCATCATCATCATCATCATCATCATCATCATCATCATCATCATCATCATCATCATCATCATCATCATCATCATCATCATCATCATCATCATCATCATCATCATCATCATCATCATCATCATCATCATCATCATCATCATCATCATCATCATCATCATCATCATCATCATCATCATCATCATCATCATCATCATCATCATCATCATCATCATCATCATCATCATCATCATCATCATCATCATCATCATCATCATCATCATCATCATCATCATCATCATCATCATCATCATCATCATCATCATCATCATCATCATCATCATCATCATCATCATCATCATCATCATCATCATCATCATCATCATCATCATCATCATCATCATCATCATCATCATCATCATCATCATCATCATCATCATCATCATCATCATCATCATCATCATCATCATCATCATCATCATCATCATCATCATCATCATCATCATCATCATCATCATCATCATCATCATCATCATCATCATCATCATCATCATCATCATCATCATCATCATCATCATCATCATCATCATCATCATCATCATCATCATCATCATCATCATCATCATCATCATCATCATCATCATCATCATCATCATCATCATCATCATCATCATCATCATCATCATCATCATCATCATCATCATCATCATCATCATCATCATCATCATCATCATCATCATCATCATCATCATCATCATCATCATCATCATCATCATCATCATCATCATCATCATCATCATCATCATCATCATCATCATCATCATCATCATCATCATCATCATCATCATCATCATCATCATCATCATCATCATCATCATCATCATCATCATCATCATCATCATCATCATCATCATCATCATCATCATCATCATCATCATCATCATCATCATCATCATCATCATCATCATCATCATCATCATCATCATCATCATCATCATCATCATCATCATCATCATCATCATCATCATCATCATCATCATCATCATCATCATCATCATCATCATCATCATCATCATCATCATCATCATCATCATCATCATCATCATCATCATCATCATCATCATCATCATCATCATCATCATCATCATCATCATCATCATCATCATCATCATCATCATCATCATCATCATCATCATCATCATCATCATCATCATCATCATCATCATCATCATCATCATCATCATCATCATCATCATCATCATCATCATCATCATCATCATCATCATCATCATCATCATCATCATCATCATCATCATCATCATCATCATCATCATCATCATCATCATCATCATCATCATCATCATCATCATCATCATCATCATCATCATCATCATCATCATCATCATCATCATCATCATCATCATCATCATCATCATCATCATCATCATCATCATCATCATCATCATCATCATCATCATCATCATCATCATCATCATCATCATCATCATCATCATCATCATCATCATCATCATCATCATCATCATCATCATCATCATCATCATCATCATCATCATCATCATCATCATCATCATCATCATCATCATCATCATCATCATCATCATCATCATCATCATCATCATCATCATCATCATCATCATCATCATCATCATCATCATCATCATCATCATCATCATCATCATCATCATCATCATCATCATCATCATCATCATCATCATCATCATCATCATCATCATCATCATCATCATCATCATCATCATCATCATCATCATCATCATCATCATCATCATCATCATCATCATCATCATCATCATCATCATCATCATCATCATCATCATCATCATCATCATCATCATCATCATCATCATCATCATCATCATCATCATCATCATCATCATCATCATCATCATCATCATCATCATCATCATCATCATCATCATCATCATCATCATCATCATCATCATCATCATCATCATCATCATCATCATCATCATCATCATCATCATCATCATCATCATCATCATCATCATCATCATCATCATCATCATCATCATCATCATCATCATCATCATCATCATCATCATCATCATCATCATCATCATCATCATCATCATCATCATCATCATCATCATCATCATCATCATCATCATCATCATCATCATCATCATCATCATCATCATCATCATCATCATCATCATCATCATCATCATCATCATCATCATCATCATCATCATCATCATCATCATCATCATCATCATCATCATCATCATCATCATCATCATCATCATCATCATCATCATCATCATCATCATCATCATCATCATCATCATCATCATCATCATCATCATCATCATCATCATCATCATCATCATCATCATCATCATCATCATCATCATCATCATCATCATCATCATCATCATCATCATCATCATCATCATCATCATCATCATCATCATCATCATCATCATCATCATCATCATCATCATCATCATCATCATCATCATCATCATCATCATCATCATCATCATCATCATCATCATCATCATCATCATCATCATCATCATCATCATCATCATCATCATCATCATCATCATCATCATCATCATCATCATCATCATCATCATCATCATCATCATCATCATCATCATCATCATCATCATCATCATCATCATCATCATCATCATCATCATCATCATCATCATCATCATCATCATCATCATCATCATCATCATCATCATCATCATCATCATCATCATCATCATCATCATCATCATCATCATCATCATCATCATCATCATCATCATCATCATCATCATCATCATCATCATCATCATCATCATCATCATCATCATCATCATCATCATCATCATCATCATCATCATCATCATCATCATCATCACTATCATCCTTATCATCATCATCATCATTATCATTATCATCATCATCATCATCATCATGATCATCATCATCATCATCATCATCATCATCATCATCATCATCATCATCATCATCATCATCATCATCATCATCATCGTCATCATGATCATTCTTATCATTAACATCGACGGCTTTGGTGTTAGAGTTTTATTGAAAAAATTGTTAATCACAGAATGACTCCTTTTATTCCCTTTCTTTGTTTGCGTCACGATTCGTGTTAAAGGATCAGAGATTGGTTTAAAAGTTCCCGCAAGTACTCTTTTAACCTTATATTTTCCAAATTCTAATAATCTATATTTTTTCTATGGCTTTTTTTGCCTTTACCAGCTAATGAACAACATTTTTTTCTCTTTTGTACATGTTGACACTTTGACGTCTCAGAGTAGAGTGATTAGTTTGCGCTACATACGACCTATATTTATAGCAAAACTGTCGAAACCGTCACGGTATCAGCCGTTGTTTATTTGCCTATCCTTGTCAATATAAACGAAAGCAATTTATTATCATTTCAACAGCTTGAGCATAGATCTTTAAATGGACTATAGGTCAAATCAGAATTAACGTAATCATCACACACATGCTTTAAATTAAGTTCATGTTGACGAAATGAAACGAGAAGATTAACGTTATCTCTCACAAGGTGCTTTGGTACTAGTGCATATGACCGACAAAAATAAAAGCAAAATAAAAGCAATCGATATTTTTATGTCTTCCGATGCAGTAGAGAGCTTTCACGTTATCTTATTTTTTGCATGCAATATCATTAAAAATTATAATAGAATTTTGTAGAGTATCGTCTAGAGACACTACTGCTTCATTTTGACTAAAAGAAAAGTATTGCACGCCATCTACAGGCCCCAAAAGCTGCTTCAAAAACTTATATTTGGGTTGGTGAAGCGGCTTTGAATACAGATAAATATTTTCAAATCTCAGTTCATTAGAATTTATAATTAGTGCTAATAAACTGTTAGTCTTACCACAATAAGATGGACCACAGAAAACAGCTCGAATACTGTCAGGTAGTAAGTTACCATGTTGACTGGAGTTTTTTTCCTGTTTTACAATAGCATTGAAGTTAGGAAAGTGCATTTTAACGGATTGCTCTTTAAATTTCATATCTGCACTGTAGAACGGTTAGACTACGGCTGACGTCTAGTCCATAAAAATACTGCTTATATACTCTCGCGGTTACACATTTTTAAGACCTGCAGATTATAAATACGATGATTTACTTGTCTAGAGCTCAGTCGTGATCCAACCTTCGTAGAGTGAATATCATACATAAGAGAGGACGTGGTCTTCTGAATAAGATTATAAACACTTTACCCACTGAACTTCACATACCAGGCTATAAGTAATGTGGAACAGGTACTAAACTTGTGAAACGTCTTGCCAGAGGTGATGAGGGTATATGCCCACTAGATGAAGCGTGTAAGAAATACGATGTATCTTATTCTCATAATCGTGAAAACATCTAAGCTAGAAACTCAGCAGATAGAGTCTTAGCCAAAAAAGTTTGGAAATGAGTCAAAGCCGGAGATTCAAGTATTGGGGAAAAAACAGCGCCTTTATCTATTGCAAGTACTATGAGGTTAAAAAATAAATTAGGTATGGGTGTGAAAAGTAGAAAGAGACCGTGCACTGCCCTGCGTACAGTCATTAAAGCAGCATCAGGGAAAATAAATACTGAGAGCAATGATGCATACAAGGTTATTACTTCAGCTTTGAAGGGGGCAAGTAGTGCAATAAGAAGGTGGTAAAAAAAGTGTGAAAATACTACGTATATTACCTCTTACTGCTTGAACTGGCAATGTATTACCTCTAATACCTTTATTTGCTAGTTTGAGTGCAACTGGAGCACTAGCTCATGGTGTAGCTGAAATTTAAAAAAGTTTAAATGCTAGTAAGGCTGATAAACAGTAGCTGCAAGAAAGCCAAAGACACAATAAAACTATGGAGGCTATTACACTTAGAAAAGGTCTCAAACTTCGACCATACAAAACTGGATTAGGTGTCTACTTAAAGCCCTATGCTGAAAGTGGTTTAAAAAAAAATCAATGAAATAAAAATTTCTGATCTTGCTTTAACCAACATTAATTTACGTAAATATGCTAAGAAAATGACAATTCCCCATTTTCGTGGGGTAGTTATGCAAAACAACTTACCTTTAAGTGGGCCACGACATTGTGAGACTACTATTGTAAATCTTGATGATAAGGATGGACCTGGAACTCATTGGGTAGCATATTGAGAATGTGGTGATAGTGTTACATACTTTGACAGCTTTGACAATCTGCAGCAACGTTTACATTGAATGCTGTACTTAGGAGTTGAGAAGGTTCATTATAACTATCAAAAATATCAAGGCTTTTATTCTTTTAACTATAGTCATTGGTGCTTGCTATTCTTATCGAGGAGATTGTAAAAAAGTATAAAAGGAAGTATCATAATCAGAAATCATTTATTCGCTCTTCAGCAGTCATGGAAGAAACATTGACACTTAGTCTGTCTAATATTTCTTCTGTGTTAAAAGCGTAGTGTTTCCACTTATCGAATTATCCACAAAACGTAGATACCTTTTTGGCTTACTAGAACTCCTTAGATTTAATTTAGTTCTAAATATTGATGAAAGTAATGATAAATTGTACGTAGGTGATAAAGTGGTCGTTTTTATAACAGGCAGCTACGGAATTCGAGATATCAAGTCATTTTTAGTGGAAGTGTCACAGCTTAACGATATAACTATTGATATCAAACCCAATAATAACACACATTGTAGTGTAATTATCTGGGTCCATACGATTGATTTCAGACCAAAAGATTCTATAGGTCGTCTCTTAGGTTTCACTGAACATATTTTAAAAGATAATGTCACCCATAACTCAGACTTACCTATGGCTACTCTCAAAGTAAACGCATTACGAGTTGAGTACAACATTACTACTGGAGCCTATATAAACAGAAAAAAGGTTCATACAATTCACGAATTTTTCCCAGCCGTACCGCCAAGATATAAAATTATTGAAGTTCCTTTACAAATAGTTTTTTTACTGATCGTTGGGTGCACTATTGATTATGTACAATTACGTATAGTTGAGGAGGACGGTTGATTAGTCAATTATCGTAGAGAAGTCATAACAATAAGGCTACGTATAAGACCCTCACAATAATGGAAATCGTGTACAATCATAAAAGGTATAAAAACAGCTCAACATGCACTTCTGCGCTAAGTCGACAAGGAGCATCCAGACCATCAACACGTCAAGGGAGAAGACAGTTAAAACGTCAAAAGCTAACGCATCAAAACATTCAATTTTTAAGAAGTCTAGGATCAAAAATAAAAGGCCTTATTAGAAACTAACTTGTATATTCTTATTTTGTTGTATCAAGCATGGAAAAGATTCTAAGCATTCAGTCACCTTTGACGAGTCTATTGCACACTATGAGATCCATGCTCATTAACCATACGCATCTGCAACTTATAATAATAGTGATAAATTCCGTGTATCAATTCAACATCAAGTCCTGTGTCTGCTACCATCGCGCAGTTCTCTTCACATTTATGGAAGGTTAGTAAGATCAGATGCTAATACAGCAACTGCAAGTACTTAATAGTTGAACAGTGCCATCTGCCATTTATTCCAAGAAGTCAGATATGAGATAAATGATATAAAGATAGATAAAGGTAAGAATATGGGCCTGACGACCCTCATGAAAAATTGGCTCACACTTAGTCCTGAACAGGATCTAATGACTAAAAATGCCAGTTAGTTTGGAATTTTGAATGAAACAACTTTAACTTATATTAACAGCTACTTTAATATCTTAATTCCTCTGAATATAATATGAGGTTTCGCTCAAAACTATCGCAAGATTGTTGTTAATGTGAAATATGAACTTATACTCACCAGATCAAGAACTGATGTAAATGCAGTCATTCAATCACAGATAGTGGCTCATGGTGACGCTAACGCAGTACAATTCTGGGAAGAGTTTAAGATAGAAACATTAAAACTCAAATGGCATATGCCTTATGTAGTGATGTCGGATTCAAAGTTTCAGACGAACCGTAAGAATCAAAGAGGAGGTAATGCTAGGATGTTTGATGATTGCAAGATAAGAAATGTAAAACTCTATTTAAATATGCAATATTATCCCTACGGTGATCCCAATCTCTATATATCAAAAAATCGGTTTGCACTGTTGTATGGTATGTACGTTAATTTTCAGAATTCGTATTATAGTAAAGGTCATGCCCTACAGTTAAGAAAACTCCAATTCCTATCCCATATACCTCTCATCGTCTTTGATTCCTCCAAGCAAACTAAGTCACTGAAAAATGCTCCAGTTGATCTACTTTTGGAATTGAAATCTCATGATGATTTTTCTGCCAACACATCAGCCTATTGAAAAGAACAAGCGAAGAACAAGAAGAGTGTGCAAAACGTGAGAAGAGACGTGAGAAGAGAGAATCGGCATAGAAAAAGTCTGAAGACAAATCTAAACATAAAAAAAATTGTGGTATTTTTTAAAAAGCTATTCATATGTCACACAAGTCTACCATCATGGAACAATGTCAGAGTGCGAAAAAGAAAGAGTACGATAGGAAATACAAAGAGTGTGAAAAGTTCACTGACAGGTATGTAAAGGATACTGAACAGAAAAACAAGAAGGAGTCAGAAAAAGAAATAAAAAATAGTGATCCATTAGGGAGAAGAACATTTAGTATCAAAAAAGGTCCTAGACACTTGAGACTAATGGATTACGTAGTTGATATGCAAGGTGTCAAACAGCCTGTTGACAATTAAGTTCTCAAAAAGTTAACTATAGTACCACTTTATTCTGATGGTAAACTTATACGTTTTCTTTTCAAAGAGCCATTTCCATGGCAACGACTCTCAGACCAATGCAGAAGAGAAAACTTATGGTTTGAACGCTGTTTCCATCGCATACCGTGGGAGTTGGGAAATTTTCCGTATAGAACTATCGGAACAATTTTTTGAGAACACCTACACAATGCTAAAAACGTGCATGTACTTGGCTCATTGAGGAAACAATGGTTCCAAAGATTCAAATTCATTGTTCATGATTTAACTAACTTGGGCTATCCTCAAACAGATAAAAAAAACTAGCCACTCTATGCCCGCATCACAATGGGGCGTACAAAGATAACTGTGCGTATGATAACGTTAGACTGTACAAAAATTTCCTTTTAGATTATCCTGAGTACATGGAATGGATGTAAATAATATTTATAAAACTAAGGTAATTTACTAGTATTTTCCAAACTATTATTTTGAAATTTTTATATAATTTTAATTTTCTTATAAATTTTTTCCATTTAATTATATGCATGAATTTTTTTTTTTTTTCTTTTATTTTTAATCACGACACCTGAGAGTAACTAGCTCAGTAGCAGATCTGCTATGCGTCAACAGCCCATACGTGCTGTTTGCTGCTACTGCACAGTAATGTGCGCAGAAAAGAGTGGAGGTATTAGAGTGACCGTGAGAATCTCCCACTGCGCAGTAACGTGCGCAGTAAGGCGAAAGAGGTAGTAGGGTAATGGGACTCAACACAGTAGCACTCTTAACGCAGTAGCGTTGCTGCCACCTGGCTGAGCGGCTGCCAGGCCGCAAGCCCCTATAGGGATTCAAGGATAGTGAGGATTCTAGGACAATAGGGGTTCTAGAACAATGGGGATTCTAGGACAGTGGGGATTCTAATCATTGTCCTAGAATCTTCATTATCCTAGAATCTGCACTGTTCTAAGATCCCCACCAGTGATGCCAGACAGTACTGCGAAGTCGCACATGCGCAGACGAGCTTAATGCTGATTCGCCAGTACAGCAGTGCGCTGCTTAAAGTAGGCCCCGCCTGAGCTCTCTCTCTAGCTTCCCCACTCCAGCCTCCCCCAGATGGTTAACCCAAGCCTTCCCTAACATTTTATATACTGCTTCAGTATCACGTAGGAGAAAGTTATCGGTAGCTAAGTGGGCTAGCGCACATGATGATTTTGCTCACTTAATCTTCGTATCTCAGCTGCACAATTTTTTTTTTTTTTTTTTTTTTTTTTTTTTTTTTTTTTTT
>NW_019379677.1:874854-902282 GCF_000648655.2 Copidosoma floridanum
TGATTAATATGATAAAGTGATTATTAATCAGGTGAAATTTATATTTTCAGTTTATTGTACTGACTGAAAGTATTAATTTTTTTTTTACATTAATTAAGTACGAAATTTAGAAATAGTTATTTTTCATGTTTTATACGCAACATGTACTTTTATATACTTATTTTAGAAAATAAATAAATAAATGCAACGAAGTACCTCGATAAAAAAAATATAATAAGTAATCATGCGTCAAATTGGGCAGTTTCCACACTATCCTTGAGGTACTGCCTGTAGTGCGTTAGGTTGTTTCGATTACACGTACATCAGTGTTTTACTTTAATACTGACATATTACGCTTAAGCGTGAAAAAATTTCGCAATCATTACAAGACTACAGTTTCCTTTATTTATTCTTGATATACGTGTAATGTTGGTACCTTTGCTAATATTTTTATTCAGCAATTTAGATTTCTAAACTCGAAAGAATCACTCTTAGTTGAGGTAGCATAAGGATCCATCAAATATCTATAGATATGCTGATTCAGCACGGTCTTGCATGCCCATGATCGACATTGGTCTTAACTATATATCATTTGTTTACATTACGTTTCTGTCACTGTACTCAACTGTTTTTTTGGCATGCTTTTACGAGACTCGCGTTCTTTCTCAGTTTGCAGTAAATCGTGCATGCGTAACTAACTGCCTTCTTGTCATTTATTTCTGTTGTAACCCGCGTCGTGTATTGAAGCTTTATCTTTCTGCAATTAATAGTGGTGATTTGTGTTTTAAGCGAATGAATTCATTAATAGCATGTGTTATGTGAGTGTGATTAAGCTCGTTTGTGAGTCCTTCTAGTGCTAGTTCCTTATTTTTTCGCTGTTCGAACCTGTACATCGCATGCGGCCAATGGATCATTGAATTAAACCAATTACATTGTTTGTATATAAAATTTTAATTTTTGTTTTAGTATTTAATGTGACATTTTCTCCTTGATTTTTTTTTAAATGTTGTCTAAAATAGCAAGTAAGCGTAAAAGTGAGAAAGATGAAAGTGTTATTTCCAAAAAAAATGCCCACCGTGGCGGCCAGACTGGTCCCACGACCCAGAATTAAAAGATTCTATTTTAAAACACGCGATATTACCTCAAACTTTTAAATGCATACATTGCAAACAAAATTATTCATTTTACCACAAATCCGATTTGTACCGACATGTTAGGAGTGAAAGACATCGTGATAGCGTTAACGCGGCAAAAAAATTAAAAACTTTTGTATCCGTCACACCGTCCGGGGATTCTTTAAAAAAAAGAACGCAAATTGCCGAAATGAATGTTGCTTTTTTCGTTGCGGAGGAGAACGTCACGATTAAGTTAGTTGATAGATTAGTACCTATGTTTAAAAAAGTAGCGATTGATCCAGAGGCAGTGCAAAACATGCAAATCAAAAGAACGAAAGTAGGTAATGTGATAAATAAAATCTTGTATCCGTGTGAATTCGAAAGTATAATTGAGATATTAAATAATATTCCTTTTTGAGTACTAATCGATGAAAGTACAGACATAAGCAATTCTAAGCTTTTGTGGTTTTGTGTTCAGTATTATAATGAAAAAATGAGTAAAGTAGTACAACATTTATTACAACTTTTAGAATTAAATCCTTTGCAAGCTTCTGCTTCAGATTTGTTTTTAGATTTTGAGAAATTTTTGTGTAACAGTCGTATTCCATTGAAAAATTTATTTGGCTTAGCTTGTGATAATGCAAGTGTTATGACTGGTAAAAAAATGGCTTCCAAAAGTATTTGAGAGATAAAGTGCCAAGTTTCAATTTGCTTAATTGCATATGCCACACCTCTGCATTAGTTGCGAAATCGAGTAGCAGCAAAATTCCAAAATCGGTTGAAGAACTAATTAAAGCAATTCAACATTACTTTGCACATAGTCCAAAACGTTTTGAAGAGCTTCGCGAGTGTCTTCAATTTCGTCGCTTACCACAAAATAAACTAGAAAAATTTTCAGGTACGCGTTGGCTTGAAGCACAAAAATGTTATAATAGGATTCGAATCGATTATCCCGCGTTAATTGATTATTTTTCATCAGAAGTATTTGATCATAAAGTAAAATTGAATATGAGTAATTTGGAAACCGTAGCTAATGTTAACGATGGAAAAGTTTCAAATGCTCAAAAAGTTTTGACTTCTTTACGTGACCCACGAATTAAATTTTACATTTTATTTATGAGCTTTGTATAACAATTTTTTAACTCTTTTAATGCAGCTTTTCAAAGTAAGGGATTAATGATTCACAAGCTTCATCGGTCGATTAAAACAATAATACGACAAATCGGGTTCAATTTTTTGAATGAAAAATCATTAGATTTCTTGTCTTCAACCGATTTTATTGTTCGAAATCATATTAAAGAACGCCCAGATATTTATTATGGACCTTATGCTGCGAAAATTATTGCTGAAATGTCAACGGATCATGCGAACGAGGTAAGCGAAAATTGTTTAAATTTTTACATTAATTCGGTAGAGGAAATGAAAAAATAATTTTCAGAACACAGTGAGTTTTTAAAGCTTCTAATATTCCTAGAACCATCGGTGGCCTTAAGCTCGGAAAGAAATGATCATCTATTGGATTTGTATTGTTTTTTATAAATATTTTCCAAATTTAGATTACCAATCGATAGCTCATGAATGGAGAACATTACCCTCTTCTTTCGAACCTTCAGAGCGCGAAAGCTTATTAAAATGTGACGTTGAAGATTTCTGGAAAAAAATATTTACAATTAAAAACGGCGATGTCTTAAGCTTCCCATCATTAAAATCACTAGTGATAGCATTTTTTCTCTTCCACATTCCAATGCGGAAGCAGAAAGAGTTTTTTCTGATGTTACTGAGCTTAAAGATAAGAAAGCTAATAAGACTGGTATAAAATTACTTAATGCACGGTGTTTTTTGCGATCAATTTGTAACGCGCGACATATCACAAACCTAGATTTTGAACAAAAGGAACAACACGTTAATCTTTTTAATTCGGCAAATTTGTATTAGGACTAGTCAAAATGTATTTATTCATTGATCTCATTAGTTTTATTTCACGTGCATAATGCATGGCTTTAATTCGTACCAATTAAACTAACAAATATGGTTATAATATGGCTATTGGCAAAGGTACCAACATTACACATATATCAAGAATAAATAAAGGAAACTGTAGTCTTGTAATGATTGCGAAATTTTTTTACGCTTAAGCGTAATATGTCAGTATTAAAGTAAAACACTAATGTACGTGTAATCAAAACAACCTAACGCACTACAGGCAGTACCTCAAGGGTAGTGTGGAAACTGCCCAATTTGACGCATGATGACTTATTATATCTTTTTATCGAGGTACTTCGTTGCATTTATTTATTTATTTTCTAAAATAAGTATATAAAAGTACATCTTGCGTATAAAACATGAAAAATAACTCTTTCTAAATTTCGTACTTAATTAATGAAAAAAAAAAAAATTAATACTTTCAGTCAGTACAATAAACTGAAATATAAAGTTCACCTGATTAATAATCACTTTATCATATTAATCAGGAGATTTATATTTTTTTTTAATTATCGTATATCATGTACGTATTTAAATTTAATGCGTAATTTAAAAAAAAAAAAAAAAAAAAAAAAAATTGTGCAGCTGAGATACGAAGATTAAGTGAGCAAAATCATCATGTGCGCTAGCCCACTCAGTTACCATTAACTTTCTCCTACGTGATACTGAAGCAGTATTTAAGTTGTTAGGGAAGGCTTGGGTTAACCATCTGGGGGAGGCTGGAGTGGGGAAGCTAGAAAGAGAGCTCAGGCGGGGCCTACTTTAAGCAGCGCGCTGCTGTACTGGCGAATGAGCATTAAGCTCTTCTACGCATGTGCGACTTCGCAGTACCGTCTGGCATCACTGATCCCCACTGTCTTTATGTCCCTATAGTTTACCTACTTTTACTGTTTAAAATTAGCCATTAAAGCCATCTGGTATATTTCTTTATAAGACAAAGATAAACCTAAGAATCCTTGTGTGACCTACCAAGGTCACATGCAAGATAAATGTTTACCTTTTGACTTAAAATCAGCTCTAGCTATGTGTCAACCAATTCGTCTAAGTAAAATTCGAAATTAGAATTTAAAATTCTTTGTTATGAACTAAATAAATAAAATTTTAATAAAAAAACAAAAACTATTGAAATCATACAAAACGCTCTCTACTACATGTAAACATACCAGTTGATTTCAAGTGCTCTGACAAAGAATCCGTGTTCAATTACAGATCGCTTAGCGGCTTCTGAGCGCTCTTAACGTACTGAGATGGATAAACAAATAAACTTCATTTATATTTGCCTAATTATTACAAGAAAACCTAAAACGCAAAATTAAAACAACCTTAAGGAGACGGATTTATTATCTTTTGTGAAAACTCATTACATTTAAAAAAAAGTCAGACATATTGAATGATTAATAATTAACAACGTCTTTGTATATAAGCAATATTATCTGATAGGTCAAAAATTTTTTAAATGTAAAGGTCCTAAGCATTTATGAAACTCAAATTTAACAAATTGCAGAAACACAGAACTCTAACATATTTTAAACTACATGGCACAATTGCAATTTAATATTCAGTATCAAAATGGTAAAGAAAATTCAAAGGCTGATTGTCTTTTAAGGAATCCAGTTTTATTTGAATAGAGCAAAAGTGATTGAGTTATAATAATAACAATAATAGCGGATTTTAAAACAGTGAAAAATATTTTAAGTGTAAATAAGAATTTAATTAAAAATTTTAATGATTTACAACGTCATATGGGTGTCAAAAAAATGTCATTAACGATGAAACCTACTCTTTACTTTAAGAATATGCAAAAATATATGAAAGTTATTTGGAGAACCTGTGAGACACGTAAAAAAAAAAAATTCAGTAATTTTAAATCTTAGTTATTACAGCTAGATCAGGCATCAAGAGTGTTAGAAATAATATCACTAAATACAATAGACAGTTTTTTTGGATACAGATTCCCAAACAAAATATATACTTAATCGTAGACCAATTAATTTGAAACTTATTTCTTTTCACATCAACAACGCAGATTTCAATAATCTTGTAGAATAAATAGGAACCAAAGGTAATACAAAGATAGTCTCAACAGATCCATATCTGGATATAAGCTTCACAGAATTCAAAAATAATTTGAAACAAAAAAATTTCTTATTAACCTTGACCCCAGTAGACTGTGCACTTTTTAATAGACAGAATAAAATATCTAACTTGTGGTTGGTTAATGGAATCCTTTGTTGAATAGACAAAAATAAAAATAAACCTTGATCGATCATTGCAGAGCATGGTATTTGCAAATGTAACAACACTATACTTACTGTGGCGGATTTTTTATTGAATTATTTTCTAACAGATGAGGAGAACTCAATTATTTTTAAAGAAATAAAAAAAACATGCATCATTATCGATATTGACCTAGACTTTAATAGATCTGTATCACAACCAAAAAATTATCAGATGACATAGCACAAGCAAACAGTTTTATGATAAACTTTTAAATAAATGAGTATCAAGACAGTAATTTAGTTTTCATTTAGAGTGGTAATAAAATGAATGTAAAGAAGTTGGATGTAGTTTCTACAGAAAAGTTTTAAGTAGTACAAAAAAATATCAGAATATATGTTTAGGAAGTTAATTGCGGTGAGAATAAAAGAACTTGAACATTTTTTTTAAAAGTAAAGTTATCTCTTACTATCCTTGTTAAGGCCGTTTACGTTTGAAGCGCCTTGGGCTTCATCGGGATCGATCATCGGTTTTTCACCGATCGTGAATCATGTTGAATACACGCGTCAGTCACGGGATTTGTGAGTAGATCAGAATTGTATTGCCTGGCGTCCGAGACTTACGTGTTCACATGGCCCTTTTGCTTGAGCGCCCCTCGTTTCTGTTTTCCATGATTTGGCAACTCGCGCCTGTGGTGTTCTTCACACCAGCTCTCGAAACGCTGCATATTCTGGGTTACGTTATGTAGAAAAAGGATAAACAAAGAGAAAATCTATCCAGATAACTCGTGTTTATGTGCCAGTAATTTGCCCACCCGCTAATTCCTGTCCTTTGCCTGGTGCTCGGCCCAGCGAGCGCAAAAGATTACGCTTTGCCAAGCTGCGTTACAAATGGAGTGAGCAATCCTGCTGCTGACAAATCTCCTTGTGGAAGAAGAATGTTCGTACTTAACACACACATATTTACCCACTGTCGTGGCTTATAATTTCCACGAGATATTACGACAGAAGATAGCTAAACAGTTATTAACATTATTGCCTTTCTTTGTCAGCGTATTCTAGTCAGTTAGCTACAAATGTTGAATATATTAGCACTGAACATGTTGTAATATTAAATTGTTATCGTCAGCTCTAATACTCAAGCCAACGTAATTATTAATTTAAGTAATCATCATTTGAGAACTGTTATAACTTTAATATTGTGTATTGTTACTTACAATGATTATTGATGTTAAATAACAGTTATTCTGCATTAACTTGTGTCTGATTTTTAAGTTATTCAACATAACTTCTAACCATCAAAGATTTCAAGTTTACCAAAAAAAATTAAAACTTACAATCATATGTATGTATTCATTTATTGTATAGGTTATTATGAAAATCACTATATTTTAGCTTGATAAAAGTGTATTGCAAAGCAGAGTAGACAATAAATAAGATTTTTTAATGAACGCTTTCCTTTCTAACTTTCAAAATTATAATATTTTTGTTTCCAAGGGTGTATTGTGTATGTATACGTTAGTACATCTACGTATTGATATGTGTAAATGATGGCAAGCATATAAAAATTTTAACATATACACGATTGCGAAAAACTTTAAGAAAAAGATTTTCACTACAGAAATAATTATTGTCTCTTTGTCACAAATATAGACAAGCATATATGTGTATACCCCACTGAAAGATATCCTCAGATGTATCGATCAGGGGCTCCGTAGGTTGAGTGACGCTGACGTTAGTTTACGTTGAGAAGGTAACAGCCCGAACAGTAGTCCTTGACGATAAACAAGGCATTGCAGGCATCCTCTTGTGATACACAAATTCTCTTTTTCGGATAGCAAACCTTGTGAATGTTCTGCCATCTGCTGTAGTAATGTGCTGTGTTTTAGCAGTAATGGTGTGGAAACATATAAAATTCATATCTCATTTATGTTTTGACTACAAGTTTCGTTATTTTTTGCTAGTAAGGTAAAAGCACCAGTACGTGAACACTTTTTAAAATTGCACCAGTAGATTGGGCAGCTTAAATAAGCTATTTTTAATTTAAGTGGATAAAAAAATGTTTCTGATATCCTTTGATCGTTCTTTAGATAAAACGAAATTTAGATTTCAGTAAGTCTTTATATTCAACGAGAAAAAAATTATTTATTCGTGCCACTTGTATGAGGTCGCTTGTGAGACTGTTCAGGTACTGGTACCATTAGGTTTTACCTATGCCCAGTACTGGAACACATAAAAACGATTGAAATCACTGTTAATAAATAATAATAGTATGTTAAGCCAGTCGTTATAGTTTTCATAATATGTTACCAATGAAATTAGAAAGAAATTTTTCGATTTGGTTATTTGCAATACATAATAAAAATAGAAATCAGTAGAAGGCAGCTAACATAACCTCTCTCGCAATGACTGTTTTGTTGTTATGCAAATTAGAAATTCAATAAAAATAAGAAAACAAAGACTTTATAGAAAAAGTATTCACGTACTGGTGCTTTTACCTTAATATTGAAAAAAAATATCAAGTGAGTTTTAAAAGCTAGAAAAACGAAGAAATATAAGATTTATACATAGAATGGTGAAATTTTGTGACTACAGGTTGTGAGATGCATTGCTGTTAAAAAAAAATTGTGTTCAATAAAACTATCACTTAGAAAGACTATTTCAATCCAAATTGCTGATAAATAGAAGAAGCTAACTTTAGATCTCATGTCTGTTTTTCAATTTGAAGGGTTTTTTATTTACTTAGAGAAGAAAATGGAAACAGCATGTTTTTAGATAACTTTTTTTGTATATAAATATGTATCATGAAAATGTATGAGCCGTATAACCATTCCTTTATTAAAATGTTGTTTTTTATTGTTATTATATACAACTATTGTCAGATGATACTTTAATCCATGGGTTTTTTTGCTAGGATATAGGTTGAAGTGCTCGTTGTAATCAAAATTGCTAATTGCTTATACTATCGTTCAGAGGTATGTTTCATTTTTAAATAGTACAAAAATACAGTTAAATTTTTGATCGTCAATTCTTGCTCACCTAGTAAGAAACTAGTATAATACACAATACTTAAAAATAGTTATGTCAGTAATTAACAATGCTGGCTCGCCTAAGAGCACATTTTGTTTAGTCATAATAATAAAATCTTTTAGCTTTCTAATCAGTGGTGCTTGCTTCCCTAAAAACATACTTTACGATTTAATAACACTAAATTATGTTATGTTTCTAGCCACCAATGCTTAAACGCCAAACAGCGTATTTTGTTTTTTTTAAATTACTAAGAAACTATTGGGTTTCTAGGAATGGATGCTTATTCACCTTAGATCGCATTTTATGTATAAATAAAATTGGAAAACTCTTGTGTTTCTCATCACCGATGCTTACTTGCATGAGATCATATTTTATCAATAAATACACTAAATGAGAGTTGTGTTTCTATTTGAGAATGCTTACTTATTGACATGCGTAATTTATTTATTAACAATAAAAAAATCTGTTGGAGTTTTAATTTTCCACGGTTACCCACCTAAAGTTAAATTTTCTTTATCAATAATACTGGAAAAATAATGGATTTATTATTACCAACGCTTACTCACCCAGGAGCCCATTTTATTCATCGATAATACTGAAACTGTTGAGTTTCTAATCACCGATACTTCTTCTAATAGTACTTAAAAACTGTTCATATCCTTAACGTCGATGCTTACTCGCCTAAGATCGTATTTTATTTATTGATAGTTAAAAAAATTATGTTGGGCTTTTAATCGCCGATGTTCACTTGCCTGAGTTTATATTTTGATCGTCAATAATACCAAACAACTACTGGGTTTCTAACCACCGACACTTACTGATCTGAGATCGTACTTTATGAATTAATAATACTTACTAACTGATGGATTTCTAATCACCGATGCTTCGTCATTTAAAAGCGTATATTATTTATTAATGTTACTAAAGAACTATTGGATTTTAAATAGCTGATGCTTATTTTTTTGCCTTAAATCGTATTTTATTTATCAGTAATATTGAAAAACTGTTAAGTTTTTAATCAGTGATTCTTTTTTACTTAAGGGTAAATTATATTTGTTATTAATACTAAAAAAACTATCAAGTTCCTTAGCGCTGACGCTTACTTGCCTATGGCCTTTTTTATCTATTAACAATTCTAAGAAACTAGAAAGGCCTACTTATACTTAGCATTGCAGTCATACATAATAGATGTATAGGATTTACTAAAATGCAAGGACCTACTCACATCTTGTACAAAAATTGCCTAACCTCTCTTAAATAAATTAGTGTAACATTTATAGATATAATATGAATTATGAATATCATAGACTGCATAGTAAGAAAATTGTTAAATTACTTATCCAAAATGTAAACAATTCTTTGACATAATTAAGTCCATTATACTTTTAGTCTAAGTACGCAAATAGGTTGAATAATGAGCTGTGCTTGCTTTCATCCGAAAGTTTAAGCTGTGCTTCGTTTCACTAGCATGTGATGAGCTATACTTGTTTTCATCCATACGCGTTAACTGTGTTTTTTTACTTGAATGCCAAGAGCTATGCTTCTTTTTATCCAGTCGCGTGAGCTATACTTTTTTCATATGAGCCTGAGCTATGCTTTTTTTCATACGGTCTATCAATATACATCTGTAACACACTTTTTGATAATCGCTTAGGTATTGTTGACTGTAAGCCAAGAGGGAAGAGGACAGCAGACTCTAAGAGAAGTAGTTTGCCTATAGAGTACGGTCGGACGGTATGTGTGTGTGCGCGCGCGTGTGTGTGTGTGTGTGTGTGTGAAAGAGGAAAAGGAGCTCGCGACGCATCTTGAAAGAACCAAAATAGTATGATAAAATTGTTACTAGTTTAAAGAAAATAGGTTGGTAGTTCCAATGTATTACAACAAATCGAAACAAAACTTAACTAGTGGAAATGTCAGCAAAAGCCTCCAAAAAATGGCAAAAATAGTCAAAACTTGATTTTTGCGTCTCGAAGAAGACCGAGGAATCGTACAAAAAAAAATGTGTTAAGTAAAAAAGATGTGTACTTCTAAGAAGAAAAAAATGAGCCACTTTGGGTTCAGATTGGTTCAGCCACTTTTTCACCAATCGTAAAAAACTGCCATTTGAAGCCATTTTTTCGAAATAACTCGCATTCTATACAATATTAAGAGCCAAAATTTAAACACTAGACATATATCATAGTCTTAATCATACACACAAAGTTTTCACTTAATCGGTTTTTAACTTTTTTCGAACCGCAGCAAAAGTCGAAAGAAGGTTCTCTCAAAAAATGGCCATAAAAAAGTTGTTAGCCAACATAGGTACATTTTTCAAACGAGATGTCGTTTGTTGAATATGTCGTTCTGCTCTCAGTTGTTTACATGATGACTTGTGGGTCAGTGCACCATAAGCACACGATCAGTAAGAGCTAATTTGGAAGTACGAATGAAAACTCCAAAAAATCAGGTGTCAGACTGTCTGTAACGATCGTCTTAACGATATAGACTGAGCCTGATGAGGTTGGCGTTAAGACCAACGAAACGTTGCTCAAACTAACACCTAATTTTTTTCGAGTTTTCATTCGTACTCCCAAATTAGCTCTTACTGATCGTGTGCTTAGGCACTGACCCTCAAGTCATTTTTCAAGCCTATTTCAATTCGTATACATTTATTCTACAACTTCTTAAAACGCCATTCATTTTTACCAATTAAAAGTATCTTAAAAATTGATTGCAGAAAACGGCTTTTTGCTCTCCGGTCAGTAAAATTGGCCGCTTGACTTGCCGCCAGGTGCCGCTGGAGGCCTCTCCCACTTTCCACATGCATGTTTTCCTCAAGTACGTTCAAAACTTTTCAAGATACTTCTAATTGGTGAAAATAAATGGCATTTTAGGTTCTTGTGCAGCGAATAAAGACAAAGCGAAATACATTTGATAAATGTACCTATGTTGACTAACAACTTTTTTATAGAGGACCTTTTTTCGGTTTCTGCTGTGGTTCACAAAAGTTTTAGAATCGATTAAGCTAAATTTTCGTGTGTATGATAAGGACTATGATATATGTCTTGTGTTGAAATTTCAGCTCTGAATATTGTACAGAATGTGAGTTATTGAGTTTACGAAAAAATGGCTTAAGATGGCAGTGTTTTGCGATTGGCGAAAAAACAGCTGAACTGATCTGAACCCAACGTGGCTCATTTTGTTCTTCTTGGATAAGCATATATTTTTTATGTGACACTTCTTTATGTACGATTCATCGGTCTTCTTCTAGAGGCAAAAAACATATTTTGGACATTTTTGCCATTTTTTTTCGGGGCTCTTGCTGACATTTCTACTTGTTAGATTTTGTTTCAATTTGTTATAATACATTGGAACTACTAACCAATTTTCTTCGAGCTAGTCAAAATTTTGGGGATATTATTACAATTTTTAGCTAATTCTACTATACTAAAAGCAGATCAGGCAAAAGAAATATAGAGTAACTATTATCGACTATAAGACATAACCCTTCACAGTACACTTTGAAAAAGGAAAATTTGAGACATAGAATAAAAAAGATAACATTGAACAAAGCTCAATAAGTGCTCAGGAACGATAATTGCATCAAACTGGCACAAAAAGGAGGAACGCGATAAAAGTCTTTGTTACAGCAATGGCTTGAAAGTGGAAGCGAAAGCATGTGCATGCAAGTAGCATGAAAGTTGGCACAATCTTTCTAAAAGTACAGAGAAAGTTCGTACAATAATAGTGACTGCGAAATCCCATTTGAAGTTTTCAAAGACTGTACAAAATTTTTGCTTACAAACACATAGTATTTTTTTAAATGAATGTTTCTATCAGGTTACTTGTGTCATGCCCATAGGCTAGCCTACTTTTTCCTTGTTTGCAGATCGAATCATGAAAAATTGCGAAAAAAATCTGTCTCTTGAAATTAAAATGTGAACAAAGTTACACACCTCTCTTTTATTAATGTTACATCAATTATACTTTGATTAGTATTTATAAAAAGCAAATTAGCGCAGTATTAAGCACTTACAATAATTATTATTAGGACTTTGAATGTGAACATGAACGTTAGAATAACAATAGCGTTTATTTTTTCAACGTAAGTAAAAGGGGACTCATCACTTTGTGAGAGTTTTCGAACGGGCCATTGTGAAACCGCTCATTTACGAGGAAGTAGGGAGAACTACCCCTCTCCCTCTGCCGCCGATGATACCTGGATTTTGCAGAGTAAAGAAGGTGGTACGATGGGTGGGAAGGATACGCGAAATCTTGAAGTAGTAGAGAGAGAACGACGTGGTATAATATTATAGGTATCCTATTACACACTAAGTATGTTGAACTATACTGTATAAGGAGTGAGATTATGATGAGCAAAAACTGTGTACAGAAGCATTTATTTCCATCTTACTGGTAGAGAAAAAGTATCATGATTTACATTTTTTACCTTATTTCTAGTAGATTCTGATACAATGTGGACCAATCAATCCACTCAGGCCATTCTACCAGCGTCATTTTTCTGTACTTTTTTTCTTCCAGAGTTGTAGCTTGCGAAATTCATATTTATCAAATCTTTTGAAATTCCTTCGCACACAACTAGTGAGTTTTGATTTTAAAAAGTTTATTTTTTCACTATCATTGGTCTTATGTGAATTATCACTTCCACTCCACATCGTTACATTTAAACACGCAATATAATCAAAATCACTATTTATTACAACTTCGGTGTCTCTATCACACTTCATTTCACAAATAGGACTTTTTTGAAAGGCAATCGAAAAAAGTCTTATTGAAAAATTTTCACTGAAAAAAAAAGTTTCACACAGTTTTTGAAAAATATATCGTCTGTTTACTAACTTTTTATACTTTTTCATAAGACAATGGCATTTGTGCATGTAATTTTTTTGACTAAAATAAATCACTGCGCGCACTGGTTCACTATTATTTCGTGCCCTGTAAAATGTTTTTTAGGGCAACCATTGTCGATTGACTAGTCCAAAATCTCTCGCTGAAATTTTAAAATTTACTGAGCTTGATTGATATATTCTAAAATGATAATGGTATAACAGCGGTGCAGTAATAAATTGAACTCTCAGAAAACTTGTAGGTGGCTACGATCGTTCACGACGTGCCCATGAAATTTCTAGAAAAATCGGATCGGGCTGCGGTTATCGAGCACTCTCAGTTATAATATCACTGTTTGGAATTGTTTCAGATTTCAAAGGATTCTTATCCTCCGAAAGCATAATGCCATTTAACTTGGTGGTTCACATCGTACCAATAAGTGGTAACTTGAAGTTTCATAGTCAGCACAATTTATTCGCGAGACGCAAATAAACATGTGTCACGTCATATGATATACTGTTTACTTTTGTCTCTACATATGTTTTTTCTTCGTTAGACAGAACGAGGGTCGTAACGTGTAAGAAAATTAACATGAACACCTACACGTATATATAATGCCTACTGTGCAAAAATGCCGTGAGACTTGAGAAAAGGGATCTCCTCGGAAAGAGTGGCAATCACATCGTAGAAATAAAAAAAACTGTGAGTGAGCTTGTTGAGTCTTTTACGCAGAAACAAATACCGTTATCGACTTTCTTTGTTAACACAATTTCTCGTGACATATGATCTTTCTGTCAAACTCAACACAAAACAGTATTCTATTGTGAGGGATAATACACAAAAATTGCAATAATCGTATTTTTCTTTCTATAATATTTGTGTCATAAATGATTCTTTCCTCAAAACAGTCTGTCCAAGGTTCCAAGCGTCTTCTAAAGTTACATACGTGCGTGCACGTGCACATGACTGTAAAATGCACGCTGTGCAAGTACACATGGACGAAAGTAATAAGAGACCCCTTTGTGCACAAAAATGAACAATTCCATTGAGCAAGACATTCAAATAAAATACAAAAATTTGCAAGGAATCGTAGTTTTCTTTTCAATAAATGACGTGTGATATACACATATCATGCGCCTCAGAAGTCTCAAGTTACATACACGCTCGTGAACGCCTGTATGACACACACTGTGTAAAATTGCCAAGTAAGGTATTTGATTACTCGTACAGAATACAAAATCTAAAATTTTTGTTTTTCATCGAATATATAAAATGTAAAAAATGATTCTCAGTGGATATGTCGAAGATTTGTAGGAAGTGTTGTTTGGTGCTGTCCGAAGTTCAAACGATTTTGAAATTGATGATACACTGTTAATTATATGTTCAATTGCAAATGCTACAAGAGGGTGTGGCTGTGTATGATTAACTAAAGATACCGTAAATAAATAATCTGTACTAACTATTAGAAACTATGACAAGCTCTGCCTTCCGAGATCCTTGGCAGCAGCCTATGCTTACGTTATCAGGGGGCAAATACGTACAGATAAGCTGCATCAATATTGGAACTCTATTAGACGTGATTATAGACCGACGAAGAAAAAAAACAGCTAATGATTTAGTTAGAGAAGTGAGGGTCAGAGTACTGGAGATAGGATGCGGTCTTAATGAAATTTTTGATTTTCAATTATTTTTTGCCACTTGTGGAACAGTTGTTGTTGTATATTCCTTACGAAATTTTGGTCGCGGTCATCCCACCTTGTACGATGGTACACGTACTGTCGTAGATACATATGGAAGCGTAACTAACATACTACGATCAATGTATTACGAAAATCAACAACACTTGGAATCGGTTCTAAATTTGATAGGGGTGAGTGAAAGTATCGGTTACTGTACACCTTGTAATAGAAGCTTTTGGCACGTAGAAGATCATAGATGCTCTAAAAAATATTATAAATATTTTCAATCACCAAATTGGAAAGTAACAGAGAACTCTAAAAAATGTGACTCATGCAATCGATCGCTTATTAATAACAACTGTTTTAAAAATCACTTAGATAAAGGGTCGTTTAATAAGTCATCCATTGTTTGCGAAAAAATAAAAGTTTGTCAAGCATGTTGTGTGAACAAACAAAAAACAAATACACACTTGTAAAATTTCTTTTTGTAATACACGTGAAGAACGGTAATATTAGTCATCTCTGCGATATACAGCCCATTAGAAGGTCTTATAACAAAGCGCCGTTCGTAGTACTGTATTTTGACTTTGAGACACAACAGTCAGGATCGGTATTGGGTGACGATAAAAAAGAATTCCTTTAGTGAATTTATTTATCGTGGAAAAAGTTTGTCATTTTTGTATCGATTTAGTAAAAGAGTCAGTTTCAATGAGATTTTACCACTGTGGACTACGCGAATATATTTTTCGAATTAATCCGATAAAACAATTAATAGATCTCGTGCTAGATGATTAAAAATATTTTTAGCGAGTTGTCTGTATAGCCCACAACGCCCAATGATTAGACGCACAATATATTTTGAAGTATATCGTTGAAACACACAGTGAGCAAGTGGCACCATTTATCAATGAATGGGTCTGAAATTTTTTCGATGGAATTTATAAAGATAAAATTTATTGACAGTCTTAATTATTTTTATGCCTTTGAGTAGTTTACCCAAAGCGTATGGTCTGACTGGTTTTGCAAAGTGTGGTTTACCACATTTTTTCAACACACCTGAAAATCAATCACACAGGTCCTCTCCTACTATATTCGCGCGATAGATTGCACGATAGCATGTCCGTGCAAGGAAGAGAAAATTTTTTAACATGGTACGACGGACAAGTAGCTAACGAATATATATTTAACTTTCAACAAGAAATCATTAAGAACTGCAAACAAAATCTTAAAATTTTAAGATGAGCTTGCGTAGCTACTCAAAAAAATTTCGCAAAATTCCAAGTGGATCTTTTGACTAAATGTACGACAATAGCCTCGACATGTATGCATGTCTACAAGAAAAATTTTTTAAGGAAAAACCAAATCGGTATTATATCACCAAGAGGTTACAAATTAGTAAATAATAAGTCTGAAGTAGCGCTGAAGTGGTTGTGTTAGATGGAGAAGCGTGTTCTTAATTGACTCATCAAACATACTGGACGATACAAAGAGAAAAGATTGCCAGAATGTATCGTTATTAATCTTTGTTGCGCTCCACAAATTGGTGTAGATAATTATCATGGTATCGTATTACTGTTTCACGGTTGTTTCTGGCATGGTTGTCTATGATATTTTAAAATAAATAGAGATTTTTCTTTAACAATTGGCGATACAGTGAACGAAAGATCCAAGAGAACCAGTGCTATCAATGAAAAATAGTATCGTGCAATTACCAGCTGATCAAAATGTGAAAATGTCTTTTTAATAAAGAAATTCGCGACTACGAGGATCATCGACATTTTATTTAAGAAAATGAAGGTTATTGAAGACAAAAGTCCCTCAACCCACGTAATGCATTCTTGGATGACGTACAGGGAATACAGTTAAAAAGTACGAATGACAGGGGACAGAAATAATTAAGTACGTCGACAATCGTTCATTATCCCTTGTAAACGGTTTAATCATGTGTAATGTGTTACCACGACAAAACTTATACCGTTCTGTACTACCATTAAAAATGCATAACAAGTTAATTTTTCCACTGTGTCGTACATGTTGAGGAAATATAATTCAGGAAGATAGTCCGCCCGAAGATGCGAATGACTGTATTTTGAAGGATACATGGATATCTGAAGAAGTCAAAATGGCTGTTCAAGTAAATTTTGTTGTGAAAAATGTTCTTGAAATACGGCAGTATAGAATGATACAATTAAATCAAAAAACTAAAGATGGAGGTTTATGCGCGAATTACATCGATGAGTTTTTTAAGCAACAAATACAGGCCTCTGCTTTCCCCTCCGAGTGTCTCACAAATGAAGGTGAGGATACGTAGATTCATAAAATACACGAGAGACTGAAAGATGGAACATCAATAAAAGTGAAATAGATAATAATGATTGATTAAGATCTGTTGCTAAATTGTGTCTGAATTCTTTGTGGGGCAAATAAGGCCAACGCGAGAATTAAAAAAAAAAAAAAACCAGAAGTCATAATGACCGCTAAAAGATTGGTGGAGTTAATTACCCGTTCAAAAATAGATGGTAACAGTATTTTGGCTGTAAACGCTGATACTTTGTATGTGAACAAGAGCTATAAAATGCAGATCCCAAATCCAACTGTGTCAACTAACGCAGTTATAGCAGCTTTTGTTACTGCTCAAGCTTGGTTGAAATTGTTTAGCTACTTACACAAATTGGGACCGTGTGCACTATATTGTGACACAGATTCCCTTTTTCACGTGAGCTGAGAACGAGAGCCCGATTCATCTCTGGGTACAGCACTTGGCTTTCTTACGGACGAATTATTCAAGGAAGGTATCGGTACGTACATAACATCGTTTATATCCGTCGGGCCAAAGTTTTACGCGTATAAATATAAAAAGCCTGATCAGGACGGAGACTGTGTTTGTAAGGTAAAGGGTATTAAATTAAATTATATCAACGTTAAAAGATAAATTTTGACACAGTTCAAAAATTTATTACATTCGATGTATCAAAAATCACCTAGTCAAATAATGCTATACGGAGAAGAACTTTTTATGACGTGTAACGCAACCTAAAACAAAAACTTGCAAACCAGTTTACGGGAATAGGAGATTTGTAACTGCAGATGCACGTTACCCATATGGTTACAAACACGCGTCTAAGCAGTAATTTTACGGATGCTTCTCGCATTGTGATGATTCGATCAATTTACGGTATGATAATGGAGCAAAGGAAGGGGAAATGCGCACTTATCCAAAGTACGACCGTAGCCTTTGGTTCGATCATTTCACTTTTAATGGTAAACGTTTCAACAACCAACTGATAAGATGGATCTGAAACTAAATAAATCAAACTCGAATGCAACTCATCTCAAGAGCGATGATGATGATTGTCGAATTTCACGATTAGATAAATCATACAAAAAAACGAAAAATGTGTTTCTTTAAATGTTTTCCACGACCCAAAAAAATGAATACAAACTTATAAAAAACTAATCATAGAAAAATGTTTAAGGCCTATACATGACTCATTAAAAGTAAGAAATTTTAAGTGAGAGTGTTCTGCGATGTTAACAAATAAATAAATGTATCTAATTACTACCTGCCAGCACATTCTTAAAACCGTATCGTTTATAATCAGCTTTAGCACAAGCATTAAAATAAATGTTTAAACTTTTATCGATTAATAAAACGTATCGCAAGAAATTTCACATCAGTACATTTTTTAACTTTGAAAAGCAAAATTTGTCTTAAGCTGTGGCAGTGGCGGTGGCACCAAAAAGGGCTCAACTAATGGTTGAACTTAACGAAACAAGCTGATTGTATGTTGTAAAATATATTTCATCATGGTAAAAACCAGCACGATATATTGCTAAACTTGCAATACATTGTCATCATTAGAAATTTACAAAATCACGCACAAATACAGCATTTTTCAAGACAAGTGTATCTGGAAAATCCTCGGTTCTTGTAAAAAGTGTAATGGAACGCTACCTCCCGACCGTTTGGCTATCTTTTCTTGGATCTCAAGCAAAAAAACACCGTACAATTGTCGATTTCGAACTTACATTTTCCCAGATGACGAGTATATGTACGTATACGTGGCTAAAAAGCAGATGAAAAGAAGTGAAACGGTGAGCCAACTTCCAATTGTATCGTTGTGATGGCGTCAAAGTCATGTTCCCTATTTAGTCGAGAACACGTTACCATTTTAAAAGCTTTTCATCATCTCGTCATCAAACAACAAAGGTCCCTGTTGCGCAAAGCCGATAAGACACTTACCAAGTACATTTGCAAGTGTGCATTGAATATTCTCGAAGGAAACATCAACAATCATGCTTCCTCAGATTATTTGCAAGCTCTATGGATTGAATAAATTATTTGGTAAAAAAGGAATCGTTGGGCTTGAGTACGAAAAACTGTTAGACAACGATAGGGAACCTATCGCTCGTCTGTTGGGCGCAGATTTCGAAGAAATTCTTTTCGTAGTTTCTAGTTTGAGCGAGTTTGAATAAGCCTTATTTAACATTGAAAAGTACTATACGACGGAGACAGTAACTTGCAAGATATCAAGATTTACGGGTCCAACTGGTCCTTGAAGTTTACAATGCGTTATAAGGAAAAAGCCATCGAGATTGAAGAAATAATACGACAAAGTGAAAACGAGAGTGCTGCAAAGAAGTATCATCGAAGTTCAGTGTTGAAAAAAGTAGCGTTCAATCATCTACACAAATTTAATGTACATTGCGTCGATTGTAATTTACACACATTCAGCGAAATATCAGATTACATGCCTACCATAGCCCAGAAATTTATAAACTTCATTTTAGAAAAAGGTAGTAGTGTGCATGAAGCACAAATTCATTACTGTTCACCAAACATTGTACAAAATATTGTGAGTGATTTGAATGATAAAACTGTGCAAAGTATGTACAAAAAAATTGTATCACATGACATTGTAAAACAGGAGACTCTGACAAAAGATCTCATGTGTGATATTGTATACAATATTGCGTCTTTTCATGTCAATACCCTTGTTAATGCTATGAATTATAGAGTAAAATACAATAAATCAATAAATCTATTTATCTTGTTGTTATTTCACCGTAAACTTACTTCTTTTCCTAATAATCGCTTTCAGTATAATCGCTCATTAAACACATACACAAAGAAAATGCAAAGAGGGAGAATGTACGATGGCCTGCCTGGAAAGTCTCTTAAGTTCAGGTGTAGGAGAAGGCGATACCCCTTCCTACAGTAAGTATACGGTGGCACAGTGGCTTCGTTCAGAAACTCTTACCAGGTGATGTAGGAGGAGGGGTAGTCCTCTCACTTCCTTGTAAGTAAGTGGTTGCACAATGGCCCATTCGGAAACTCTCACCAAGTGTGGTAAGGGTTTGTTGTGACTGGCCACTGTGTTGCAATAACTACTAACGTAACTTTACCAATTAAAAACTCAGATCATTTTTTATAAGTTTGAAAAGCACGCATCCAAAACCCATAAACATAATTTTGTGTCAAAGCACCTGTTCTCTTTAAAAAACAATGTAACTTACAGCTCAGTTGGTTAAGCTTCTTTATTTTATGAATACTGTTATAATGAGGAAATTGATATTTTAAAGCAGTTTTCAAATGAAAGTCTTCACCAATTTTAACGTTTAAATAAATTGATTCTCTTCTAAACAAAATAACTTTTCAATGAATTTATGCAATGAGTAACAGATGAAATAGACACTCTTGATAACAGTAGAATCGTATATCAGTTTAAAAAAAAAATTTAGTATTATCTGTTTGTATCTTCAACGAACTTTACAATTTTGATTGAAATTTGGTAAAAAGCCGTCACAAAATCAAATTTTATAAAAAGAATAATATCAGAAATGGTGTGCATTTGTTTAAACAATAATATAATAAATTAGAAAGAGGATATTTAGTCACTTAATAAAATGTTCTTTTTTGTGGTAAATCTTAGAAGGTAGTAAAAAGTGTCAAATCTATGCTTATTATTTATAAATACGACACTCAAGCACAGTAAAAACCAAAGAAACTCCAATAAAGATTGTTCAATCATGAGAAGTGACTATTGAGGTAGTATCGACAGAATGAACAGCGTGTGTCCGATTCACGATTAATATTACTAAGGGTACTTAAGTTCTAGTCATTTTATGCATCCAAAAGACTAGGTCTAGCGAAATTATCAGTCAGAAAAAAGTTTATCTCTATCACTGATAGAGTTCAATTCGGTCATGGAGTTCAAGTTTTTGGAGCTGCCAGATTTTTATGTAAAAGAATTTGGGTTACAAAATATTTTTAAATAATCCTGGAATGTGAAGCTACTTTTGAGAGCCCTTATATGAACTTCATCAAGTCTACACAAATAATTTTGTTTTGGATAGTATCAATCCATGTTCCGAACAATAAATAAATCAAATGAGTCAAGCTTTTTTCTGTTGTTAATATGATAGACTTCGTATTTTTACGCAAAGAAAAGAAATAAGAATGAAATTAAAGCTGTCGTACCTTGATTTAAGCAGCACTTTTTTAGAAATGCAAACTGCCGTAAATGCATCTTCAAGAAGACAAATTTCTGATTTCCTGCAGTTTAATGGACGGCAGAGTTCATCTAAAATATGACAACAACTTAGAAAGTTTTGATTGATTGCTTAAAAGAATGAAGTTTATTTTTTATGCTACTTTTCAAACTGTTAATATAATTGTTATATTTATTTAAGTAATGTTATAAGAGAATCATTAACATGTTTTTAAGAAAGACACTAACATTTTCTTCTTCAAGAGTTAGACTGACTTTGAACAATTTAAACAAAGTCTTATTGTTTCACTGTAATGATATATTTTTTAAAGTATCAGCTTCTTTAGGCATGTTAAGTGATTTACAAACAAAGCCAAACATGTGAGTTCACGTTATCATCACTTTTAATTAAAACAAAAATTTTATATAGAAAAGTTGGCTAAGTTGGCAGTAAAAAAAGAGAAAATCAGTGCAACAGTGAGAGCTGAAAAATTAGCTCCACAAATTATAAAATGACAATATATGTAGTTTTTTAATTTTCCCTTTATCATTTAACCCTGTCTTGAATTTAAAACTGACGATTATGGTCTGCAATGTCACGCTCCTGTACAGGCTGAAAGACCAGAAAATAGTCCAACTATTTATTTATTCATAGAATAGGAAAGGAAAAAAATTATTGTTTTATGAAAAACGTGTTTTAACGTGTTTCTTTTCTTATAAGAGCTTTAACTCTATTCAACTCTTTGGTATTGCCTCTATTTGGATATTAATAATTTATTCCAATACAATACTTTACACAATCTTATAACATTGAAATATTTTATTTTAATACGAAAAATATGTTATTGTAACTTCTTTTCAATTCAAAAATTAATGAACTGAGAAGTCAGATTTTAGACCACACTCAATAAACAGTTGCGAGCTACTAACTAAAACGCCGTGCAAAGAAATGCACCTTGCGCGAAGTTTTAGTCAAAACTTCTTCGTCTTACATACTTTTATAGAACTCTTGCTGACTTCATGTGTTAAGGATAAGCGGCTCATTTTAGTTGTCACTTGACACTTTCAAGAGCCAAGAAGTACATAGTTTACTTTTTTAGAAGACGACTTTCGTTATAAATAACTTTTTTTAGAGTCTCAAAATTTGATCATTAAATAGAGAAAAACACATTTATTCATGCAAGTCAGCACTGAACGGTATCCCCTTCTTAAAACTATCGCCGTTCCCCGTAAACATATACATACACCCCTATATTATACATTATTTTAAGGGAATTCAGCCTCTAATCCCCCGTCATTCCCCATCCTCTTCTTCCATTTCCTATCCATCACTTTCAAAACACCTTGTTATTCGTTTGTTTTCTTGCTGTGTTTGATATTTTATAACATTTCCTTTACCCCTTTTATCCCCTGCGCATCACCCACAGTTTCAACCGTTTTGTAGTCAAAGATTATCCCAAAAGTTCATTTGGTTATCTTAGGGTTGATTTAATTCTTTTGAGGTGAATTGCATGTGCAGTTTAACGATGGGTCCAGATGAGTTTTAAGGACTCAACAGTTTGGAAAATAATTGCACTTTGTTGGGTAGTTAATTTAATAGTGCCAATCAATTCGAGTATTGTCCAAGAGACTTCAATATATTTTTAAAAAGTCTTAAACTTGCATGATAGTGAAATTTTTTAGACATAATACCCTACAATTGTGAAAAATTATTCACCATAAATTTATTAACTGTGAATTTTCATATATCTTTGTGAATATCGTAACCTGGAAAGTCTTTTTCCACATTTTGTACAAGTTCGTTTAGTTTCACATTTATTGTGAATTTTCAGACGTCTATTTAAATGTCTTGATCTCTTCAAACTTTTACTACAATATATGCATTTAATTGTTTTTTTCTGAGTTATGTTTCTTTGGGGCTCTAACCAAATTGTGTTTCAAGGTAAATACAATTTTACAAGTATTACAAACGTATAAAAATTTTCGATACGTCTTTTCATGTTCTATTAATTTTTCAGGGTTCAAAAGTTTTATTTTGCATACATCGCAGAAAAATATATTTTTTAAACTGGAACATACTTTTTTAATACTAGTTGTATTTAAATAGTTGTGTCTAGTTTAATAATATAATTTTACCTTCATTGCATTGTGTGACCTAATATAAGTAACAAGCTTAATTTTTCAATTAATAGTATACACTCGTTGTAGTTTTTTTATATCAATTTTCATTTAATTTGCAAGGAACGTAAAAAAAATTTTTGTTTGTACAAAAAACAGATTATTACGTATTTTTTTCTAAATTTTTCATCTTACACATAAAATTAACTAAAATTTTCAAATTTACATATTACAGATAACATAGTAAAATATAGAACATTTGTAAATGAATCAAAATATTTCTACTTTTAAATTTTTTAACGTGAATAATGTAGAAAGATGAGTATTCAAATTGTTTTGAATGATTAAAAACTTCCGAACCAAACAGTACATTGTATTTACAATTTATTTTTAGCTTCAATTTGAATAAACATACTACTTGAATTCTTACAACTCAAAAGGGCAATACATAACCATCCATTTAAAATATAAGTTTTCTACAAAATGTAATTCTACAGAATCAAGACTTTGACCTTAAGGTTCGTTGATAGCCATCGAAAAAGGTAATACAAAGGAAAATTGTTTTCTATACAAAATAAATAAAAGTGACGAAGAACTGCTTGTACTTAAAGCTTTTTTCGGTATAAAAACTTTAAATCATTTTCTGTCATTAGTAATAACTTATGCATCTATGTTATATTAACATAATCTTGTTATTTTCAACCTTGGACCATTACAAAGGTTATCGAAAATACTTAAGTTTTTTATTAACAAAACTATAAAATTAATTTTTTTAATTAATTCATGTAGTAGAAGCTCCTCATATATGAATATCATCGTCTGTGTTATAAACTCTTTTATGAGTAGCGTGGTCTATGTCATAATAAGTTATTGTTGTTCTTTTAAAATTTTCTAAAATTGTATTGTTAAAAAAATAAGTGTTTTCATTATGGGACGTTAATATTTCATTATTTGTTGAAGAACTATTAACATTACTAGACATTTTCAAACACACACTATTTGGTATCCATTGTTTAGGTACTTTTAAACAATTAGTTTCTCTATAACCAATATTCAATAAAAACGACAAAAATTTTTGGTCTATTGATCTATTATTTGTTTTAATTGATACGTAAAATTTAGAAAAAACCCCCAAATTTTTGAGTATTTAACAGTCTCTTCTAATACGTTAAGCTTATAACTATGTTTAACTATAAGTAAAATTTAACGGAAATCACCTTGTAAAATTATCAATTTGTTTCTTTGCAGTGTGTTTGTATTACACAAATCTCTTAGATTTCTGTCAACTATTTCTCAGGCTTTTTTTGGTATAATAAAAGCTTTGACTCAAATCATGATATGAACTTTACATAATTTTTTTTATCTGATTCTAATTCTAAAAAGCACTTTCAATTCAATTTAAATCCAATGGTTATCCGAAAATTCTATGGATCGTCATTCCCACTGGTAATTAAATCAGGGCTATACCTGTCTAAGACATAGGTATAATTTTTCTGTTTATTAAAATGTAATATATAAACGTTTTATAAAAAAAGTCTTACCAGAACCACTAAGACCGTTAATAACAAAAATTTTGCTTTCAAATTTGGTAACTTTTAAAAAAATAAGTTTTTGATCATTATTTAACTTTGAAAGTATTTCACAAAATTTTGCTGTGTAAATTTCACTTTCAATTGTGTCATTAACAGAACTTTTTTCTATGTGTGTGATTGGTTCTTGTAAATCAAAATTCACGCAAGATTTCTCATTAGGATAAAAAATTTCATTTAAATGTAAAAAAGCTGAATTTTCATTATCTTTACAATCTACCACGAAAGTTTTTTCATATGTTAGCCAAATTGTATTTCCTTGAGAGTTATCGGACGTGATGAACCATGCAAAAAAATTATGTTATTAAAATGTTAACATCACATTGCTAGCTTCTATGAAAATTTTGTCAATTTGTGAATCATTCCTTACTAACCCCATAGTAATAGCTGTTTCTTTAACTGTGCAAATAATATTATTAAAAGTTTTTAAATCAGAAAATAATGTTTTACCTCGAACCTTATTTAGTATTGACTGTAAGTAAAACCTCTATTGATCTTTTAAAGAAACATTATTTATGTTACCTATGGTAATTTTTTTTTGTAAATATTTTGGTCTTTTCCATGGTTTTACTTTATTTGTGATTATTATTAGGCATTATATCCCTGATAATTCCTAAGCTGTAACAGAGACCCAGCTGAGCCCTCATAACAGCCACATTATGATTCGCATAATTCAATACTACGTATAAACAGAGTCTATATTATACATACATATAGGAGGAAATCTAAAAAAAATTGTTTACATCTATAAAAAATTTTTTGTTTTAGGTACACCCTTAAAACTGTGAGTGGCTAAAGGAGGGTTAGAAAAAAGAGGAGAGGGTGAGGAAGGTTTAGTAAAATGGCCCTTTAAATATATAATATACTATAGTAATGTGTCTTGTATGTATTCAAATACATATGTCTATTGCGTGTCTCTTTTTTTAGGGGGAGAGGGATTTTGGTTGGACACGTACTTATATTACAAAGGAACATCAATAACTAATATGGGATAAGTTATGTACACAAAATTCCAAAAATTAATCATGAACAAACTAAACGTATATTTAACCAATGATATAATATCAAAATATAAAGACTCCAATTTGATACATTCATAAAAATTTTAGTTTAATGAAAAAAATGCCAGTCGTGGAGTTTGATTTAAACCCAAACGGATAGGCGACTAAACGGAATACTAACAATAAAAAACTTGATTTATTGATTCATAAATAGCTAACTAACACGTAAGTATCATTTCCTCAAATTAAATATAGTAACTCAACGATCTACATCAAATAAATGCAAAAATTATAATAGGATGCCCACTATCACGTGGGTATCATACGAAATAAAGAGACTCAATAGAGTCTTACTCACAAACTGATAAATTAAAATTCTGATTAGTTCAGTAAGCATATAACAAATTGTAACACTGATTTAGCCTTGGCTACGAAGAAAGCGTAAGAGAAAAATACGAAAAAAAGAGTAAATACGTTCGAATGCACGATCTTTTCAATCAATTTTCCTGTACGCTAACTGCGAACGATTTCATATCGACATGAGCCCCCTCACCACATGTACCCTCTGGACTGATCAATCTTTCTTATCCAATAATTATTATACATCAAACAAAAAGAAAAGATATGTAATTCTTGACGCATCACAGAATAAACAAGGTGTGATAGCTAGATGGCACGGTATTACGTTAAGAAAAAACAATTTTGATAAAATTTTATGACAGATAGGGAATTCAACCAGAAAATAAGTTCAAGTGCGTCTGGGACGCTACCACAAGGGATTTCCTGCTTCAGTGGCAAGGAATCATTACAAAGATAATTTTCTCACTTGTTTTATTCGCTTGATTGAACGATCACTTCTACTTACAAATACCAGGTGAAGGGGACCGAGCAGAGGCGAGAGGCTTAAAGTCCAGGTGGTCTGGGATCTCGAGAGAATTTAAGTGAAGAGAGACAATGGTTAGTGGACGTCCAGTCTCCCAGAATTACTCGATCCGCTCCAAAGGAAACTCTTTTCCCGAATGCCACTCCCGTTCTCGCTCTCTGGCTCCTCTCTCACTTTCCCTTTCCCTTTACGATGCCACCAAAACCACGGCTTGTTTTCGAGCGTCTTTGCGTTTCCTCACCCTAGGTCAGTGCCCCATGGGCCTAATCACCACAATATATATCTTTGTATAAGGTGACTTATAAGGACTTTACGTTCTTTGAGAATGTATACTAATAACATTGAAAAATTATAAGGACAGTCCGTATAAGTAGGATTTTGTCCTCATAATAACCTTTTTTTACATAATAATGTCCGCATAAGTCACCATTACTAAAGATATATATATAGGTACAAACAACCTTTTTTTACATAATAATGTCCGCATAAGTCACCATTACTAAAGATATATATATAT
>NW_019379677.1:909872-920171 GCF_000648655.2 Copidosoma floridanum
ATAAAGTTAGAGTTACTTCGAATGTTAAAATTATTGACGCAATTTGTGATAAAATAAAAAATAATTGCAGTTAATATTTTTCAATCTTTTCTTTTATTTCCCAAAAAATCAAGTGCAAGTAATCCATATGAAAACACGATTAAAAAAAAGTTACAGATAACATACGATTCCTATGTAAGTACTTGCAGTGTTACTCTGAAATATTCAAAAGCGCGCGCCTTACGTCTCTACAAAACAAAAATGGCGTCTCACCATGACCCCGCTAAAACAATGACTTGATCAATACTTTTCGAAATATCTCAACTGTTTCCACGGTTACATATATTTTTTAAGGTGCCATCTGAAAGCTGAGATTATTGTCTATAAAATGCTTACTGTCCCGATTCTTAACTCCTCGGTTACGGTTAGAAATTGGCGATGTTTTCACGTGACTCCATAAGAGGTTGTGTATAATGTGCGAACTTTGAGAGCAAATATCTCCAAATTTTCCACGGTTAGAGGGGTAAATGAGGACACCGTTGGAATCAGCGTGTTTTTATCTACCAATTAAGCTACCTGTGACCTCCTAACTCCTCCCGCTGGAGCCCCCTTAAAACATCACAACTGAAGTGTAGTTATCCTTTGGAAAATTTGTAGTCAGCACTCAGTCTACTACCAGTTCATTATTCTAGTCGATTGCCTGGAGACAATAAAATACGATTTAATCTTATGTTTTCTAGTAGAAAAAAATTGGTCATTCCCTTACAGAGTTTACCAAGGAATATGAAAAAACAGTTTTGTTTAAATCGAAAGTTGGCTTCATTTATTTATTTAATAATTTATGAAAAAATACAAATATTTTATGTAGTTTATTGCTTACGTCTCTACTTCTATTGCTCTGAAAAAAGTTTTTCGACCACTAATCTCTGTGTCATGAAATTTTTTATAAAATAGACACTTTTGCACATACATTTTTTGTTGTTAATAACATGTTAATGGCAAGAAAGTGAGGAAAAAATTTTGTATACTGAAAAACTTTTGATCGACGTAAAAAAGAAGTTACTGTGTTAATTTTAACATAACCGTAACAGAATATAGATAATATGTTGCATAACACGTGGCTATTTGTCAAATTGCAATATAATTGATAGTTTTCTGTTAGTTACACTGGGAAAAAAAGTGGACAGGCAGCGCCACCAAAAATAGTTATAGTGTAGCTCCCCTATACAATTAGTAACCCTGCGTGACTACTCTAGGTACACGGCAGGACTGCGTTGGGAGCGCTGCGCACCCACAACACCTGGCTTGTTGGCTCCTGAGAATGATAATTGGCGGTAGTGCTAGATAGTGGTATGCCATCTGTCCCACAGTCTTATCTGAGAATGCAGTGTACATGAGTATATCAGTAAGCATGGTACCTATATATACGTTACTTATCGAGTCACAGATTGTGTCCTTTTTTTATTGAATAAAGTGGGTGAGTTCTCATAATCAACCAGAGTACGAATCTGCAGTCAGTGTATTCGTAAAAGCTAGGTATACCTATATATATGCATGTAGCATCGTGACAGAAACTTCCGCAGTCTTTCTCTGCTACTTGAGTGTTTAATTAAAGTTGTAATAGCTAGCAGTCATTGATGTCTTCGTCCCCAATCAGAAAACATAGCACTATACACAGCTTAGTAGAGCCGATTTCATAATAGATGCATTTTTCGAAAGTATAATCATTGAGAAATACAGTAATTCTTGACATGCAAGCATTGGAGATTTATTTACTCTGTCTCTCCACATTATTTGTATGTTGTCAGTTTTAATACAAAATGTACATAAAGAATAATTAGATCTCCATTTACCGTCTCCAATGTTTATAGGTTACCAAAATTAGTTGATGAATTTGGCTGAAGCACTCATACAATACTACATTTTGTACTTGAAATCAAAATGATGAATTACAATATTTGTATAACTAACGTACAAAAATTTATAATTTATTTTGAGTTACAACTAACTTAACAAGTAATGTATGTCTCACATGTGATATATACATTTTTGTTGCAATCTGAAAGTACGAGCCCCATTAGATGGCGCTGATGCTGATCTCAAAGTTATTCTCAGACCACGTGATGCAGAGTGGCAAGTACAAAACTGTTTACTATGTTGGTAGATTAAAATTATAATATTGTCAATATTTATCAAAATTTTGTGTCCTACACTAAAAATATTTAAGTTAATTGAATATGTTAATGGTGAATTCAAGCCTTTTGAAAAAGAAAGCATAATTTTAAATTCGAATCAAGTTTTACTATAAAGTTGTTACAAAAACTCTAAAACAGGATTGTACAAGAACTTTTTTCTGTATTTGCAATCGTCTTTTTTTAATATTTACCCCACGAAATCGTTGATATCAAAACTGATAATAATAAAAAAGCAATGAATGTAATATGCAGTTGTAAGGCAGAGATTTCTGGTTCTTGTAAGCATATTGTGGGATTGTGGGTGCATATTTATTTTTAAACAGATGAATATTTAATGATGATTATAGGGTACTGTATATAACAAATGTTGAAAGGAAAACAAAGAACACTGTAGACCAATTGAGTTGTACAAATTCAAAGCAGCAGTGGGGTCATATTAGACAAAAAGCTAACGATGCATATATGTTGCAACACCATTTAAGAAATTTTGTCCTAGAGAGCCCAAACCCACATAAAATGTAACACATCTCTTGCAGTATTAAGGTCAATATTTGAAATATTTAGCACGTGGCGAGTAAATTTTTATATAATATGTGTTTTGTTACTTTTGAAAACAGTACACTGTAGTAGTGCACTACAGCGTATTAACAGTGGTAGTAGTGTAACACTAATGTCGTCTGCTTTATTTGGTATAATATTGTGACCAACATTAGCACTGTCTAACGGGACTCGTTCTTCCTGATTAATTTATAGCTTAAAGTTAAAATTATGATTAACTGTCCCAGTAATTTATAAATTTAATTAAAATTATAAATTGGTTCATTATTTGAAACCAATATTGATTAATTTTTTTGCAGTACATTTATTGATTACTAAATATTTGTTGTTCTAAACTCTTAGACTATACAGGCTCATCCACTGTATTCAACAAACAAAGTACAAAGTCTGTTATTCGACAAGTTAATTATATATTTCTACTGATATACTCATGTAGACTGTATTCTAGAAGTGTACGACTTTCTTGTGATACCGCCAATCAACATTGTCGGAAGCCAGCACACCAGGCGTTGTGGGCACATGGCGCACCCAGTGTAGTCTTGCCACGCACTTAGAGTAGTTACGTGGGATCACCAATAGTATAAGGGAGCCGTTATAGCTACTTTTGGTGGCGATGCCTGCCTTCTTTTTTCCATAGTTGTTTTCTAAATATACTGATAAAAAAAGGTCTGAAAACGCCTGAAAAATGCCGTACTGCAATTTCGACATGTTACGTAATCAATCCCACTTATTACGGGACAAATATCAAAAATACTATGAGTAGTATGAGTGTTGCTATTCTTACAAAGGTAACATTTTTTTTATAATTCAGACAAAAAAACGCTGATAACTCGAAAACGGTAGCACGTATCAAAAAATGGTTTGCACTGATCGAAAGGACATTAAAAATACATAAAGCTACACCTTTTGTTTGATTGCGATGAGTGCCAAATTTTGAGAAAAATGGTCCTGATAATGTGATCATGAGTTTCGAAAGATAATCTCGTAGGGAAGACTGGTGGTGACGGCCAGTAGCTACCCTATCTCAAGTTATGACGTCAATCATAACATCATGTGTGACATCGCAAAATACGTCATTCATGACATCGTGAATGACATCATATTGACGTCAATATGAAGTCATTTACAATGTCGCTAAAGACGTACTCCACGACGTCTCAAAAAACGTCATTTACATAGGTTGTTGTTTAACAAAGGGGTGTTTAAAAGCATTTAATGGCCTTGTAGGTGCTACCATCAAGATGGTAATACCAAAACAGAGGAATTCGAAAAGTTTTTGAATTTAGAAAGTTTTTCCCTGTTTGAGAAAACTTTTTTTTTATTATAAAAAATACTTGAACCTCCCGGTTTTAGTGTTACCATCCTGATGGTAGCACCTACAAGGCCATCAAATGCTTTCAAACAGCCCNTTGTAGAAAATTAGTTTTCCTGATCTTCCAGAATTATCTATAGAACAAATCTTAAAATTTCTAAATACAATTCCAAAAATATGCTTTTGTTCATTATTTAGCTTAGCATACATAAAATTAAACATAGGTTTACCAGAATGCAACCTTCTTTGCGTCATCATTTTTTTGTAAGTCAACTCCGACTTCCTTACTTGGCGTGCATAGTATTAAGGAGGTTGGGGAGTATCATTCAAAGAGGTGTGGAACGGGGAGTCCCCCTTGCCCGCGCAGATGTGCCCCCTGTACCGTGCATCGGTGCATCTCCTTTTGCAATATGCAAACCTTAAACTTTACAACTGTAATTAGTTATATTTTTTTCAAATGCCTGCCAAATCGTGATTTTTTTGTTGAGCATCTTTCTTTTGTACTAAAGTATCTACAAGAACGTTTTCTTTTTAATGTAACACATTTATAATGTGCCCTTATTTTTAATCCAAAGGCAACCTAACTTTGTTGTCTCATAAGAAACCGTGTTAAACTGACAACATTTTACATTTTTTTTTTCTCAAAAATCTTCTCTGCAGAGAAATTTAAAACAATTTATATGCAGTCCTGATGTGCTTAAATATAGCATACATTTTTCGCACGATCATATATTTTGAACTTTTCTCTCAAACCTCCTTAATAGATTCTCACACTCATGCCAGCAACCACTTGTGCGAGTTTATCACTACTTGGATGGAAAACTGTTTTGTCTGCACTTACTATGTAATTAGCTATTATTTTGGTATCTTTCCGTATATATTTACAAGGAAAGATATTAAAAAATAAGTGTTTAAAAAGAACATTCCATACCTCTTGCAACACTATAATTTCTGAACTGCTATTAATGATATATGAATTCTAAGGTTTTTTTACATTATTACATCTTGTTATTGTTAAAATATAAGGTTTCTTGCATCAAACGTTTCCGTGTGCTTTATTTTTTTAAAGTAATTATTTAAGGTAGTACCGTGAGTAGATAGCCACCAATCAAGTAGCATTGTCATTTAGGAATCCTTTCAAATACATCTGCAACCATCGCTGCCTTTCTTCACATAGTTTTATACGCTAACGTAAATGACATAGTGTGAGACTAACTCAGTTTTCTTGAGAATTAATTTCTTACATAGCAATGTTTATATTTTATTTTTGACTGAACCATCGAACCACGGTCAGCATATATTTACACCTATTAAATAGACTAATAAGGACCTACACGCACACTCGAGTGTATGCGTGCGCGCGCGCGTGTGTGTAATAAAAATATTTTGAATACAATAAATCCGTAGTTTAATCTCTCATACACATGTATAAAAAGGATATACTACTTGAACGGTTTAACGAGAGTTCTATGTTTTTGACGGTATTTACGAGTTGCATGAACTTATTTAGTGTAATTATATTAGTATTACGTATTTCTTGCTCAAATGTCTCGAATTTGTACAAAAACTACATATGAGTTATTTCTCCGTAAAAAACTAAGACTATGTCTGATAGTATTTAAACTACAAATATTATGGAAAATAAATGTTTTAGTATTAGGTCTATTTTTGAAGTTGTTTTGAGACGGTTACGGCAGAATCGCCTATACATATACCTTTTTGATTCTCGTAATAATTTACATGTGTCCTTAAGGGGGCTCCAGCAAGCACTGGTACCAACCCGAAAATAATTGGGTTAGTTGGTATTACTGCTGTAAATATATATATATGCGAGCAGGCGAGCACCATAATCTATATACATCATTGACTTTTCATTTTTTAGGAATGATCGGTGATTTTATTTTTTCCTTTCTAATTTCTAAAAGTAATTTTGAAAAATTTTCTTTAACCGGACGGATGTTTGTATTTAGTTTTAGAATTAAAAGAAAACTCCAAAAAAACGATGACTTATTAGTTTCTGGTATAACTATACTTATATTACCATTTTTTATAACAGGAGGTGTTTGATGGAATCTTTCTTTCAAAATTATTAACTAATTTCCAAAACATATGTGAGTATTGCATGTATCACGCAAAGTTCTGTCTACTTCTTCTTAAGCTTTTTTCGGAATCATAGAAGCCTCATCCCAAGTTATCGAATTGATTTCAAGTTATTTATTTTTTTTTAGATTTAAATTCAAAATATACAATCTTAATATAACTTAAATTTAAAGGTAAGTCAAAAGTTCTATAACTGGTCATACCTCTTGTTAGTAGTACAGACGCAATGTTGGTTCATGCCATTAAAAAAAATTTTTTTCCTTGTCATATGCAGTAATAAATTAATGTTTTATATAAAAAAGTTCTTCGTGATTCTCTAGCTGGGACTATCTTTAAAAAAAATCTTCCTCGTGTCATTACATACAATTTTAAAATTATTTTTTTGTTCATTGTTCGTTTAGCTGAGCATACATCAAATTAAGCATATATTTGTAGAATGCAACTTCCTCTGCGTTATTGTCGTTTTTTAAGTCAATTTTAATCGGTGCAGGTTAATTAAATGATTCATAAGACACGTCTTCAAGTTAAAAAATTTCAATGATGTGCAGTAAAGCACAGTTTTCTTCATTGCGATCGAATTCTTTACGAAAATAGTTTTCATACTTATTCCAGATTTTATCACCTTGTATATTCTCTGATATTAAAAACCATGCAAAAAATTTTTTTACTAGATGAGGAAGCATAACAGTACTAGTCTTATGGAAAATATCATTAATCTGTAAATCATACTTGATTAAACCCATGGTAACTGCTGTATTTGTAAAAGTTTTATATTTCATATGTTTTGAAATCTTGACATGAAGTTGCTCCATTTTTTTTATTTAATATTAATTTTGAAAAGAATTTTTCAATAAATGTTATATTTATTTAAGTAATGTTATAAGAGAATCATTAACATGTTTTTAAGAAAGACACTAACATTTTCTTCTTCAAGAGTTAGACTGACTTTGAACAATTTAAACAAAGTCTTATTGTTTCACTGTAATGATATATTTTTTAAAGTATCAGCTTCTTTAGGCATGTTAAGTGATTTACAAACAAAGCCAAACATGTGAGTTCACGTTATCATCACTTTTAATTAAAACAAAAATTTTATATAGAAAAGTTGGCTAAGTTGGCAGTAAAAAAAGAGAAAATCAGTGCAACAGTGAGAGCTGAAAAATTAGCTCCACAAATTATAAAATGACAATATATGTAGTTTTTTAATTTTCCCTTTATCATTTAACCCTGTCTTGAATTTAAAACTGACGATTATGGTCTGCAATGTCACGCTCCTGTACAGGCTGAAAGACCAGAAAATAGTCCAACTATTTATTTATTCATAGAATAGGAAAGGAAAAAAATTATTGTTTTATGAAAAACGTGTTTTAACGTGTTTCTTTTCTTATAAGAGCTTTAACTCTATTCAACTCTTTGGTATTGCCTCTATTTGGATATTAATAATTTATTCCAATACAATACTTTACACAATCTTATAACATTGAAATATTTTATTTTAATACGAAAAATATGTTATTGTAACTTCTTTTCAATTCAAAAATTAATNAGGACATGGAGTTTTGATGGGCCATTATTCCAAAAAAATCTGTTCTTATGGAATTCGATGCAAGAGCTGTCGAAAATGTATGTCTGGCGACGGTAAAACTCTCCATGATTGCAGATTAAACTACGAAGGCTCTGCAAAGGGGATGGAAGCTGACATAGCAATTGAGTTGTACACCAAAAATAAGTTGTTTGACGAGCAAAATGTTTTTGGCGCTAGATTGATAATGGACAACGATTCTAGTACCATTGCAGGATTGCGTCGAGTGTCTCCACGTAGCATTCAATTATGGGCTGACAAAAATCACTCCATCAAAGCATTTTCTAATGCACTGTATGGATTATCTTTACCGAAAGCTACTATCGAGTATTTCACAAGTACTCTTAGTAGCGTTATTGCTGAAAGTAAGGGTCAACCCACTGTTTTGAAAGCAAAGATGGAAGCAATAATCCCCCATGCTTTTGGGGATCATAGTCTTTGTACTTTTCACGATGACAAAGAGAATTACGTGTACACAAGAATACCGGGTAAAAAACCGCTAGAAAATCAAAGTCTTATAATACCTTTGAAAGAAATTATGGGTCGCTATTTGAATAACGTCGAAAAAATAGCTCCAGCAGCCTCTACACAAGCAAATGAATCGTTCAACCACGTCGTTGCCTCGAAATGCCCTAAATCTAAGCACTTGTCTGGATCAGAATCTCTATGTTATCGCGTTGCAGCAGCAGTTAGTCAAAAAAACATAGGGCATAATTACATACAAAAGGTTTATAAGAAAATAGATTTGAGTCCAGTTACAGTGGGATCTCGATTCCGAGAAGTAAAACATGAGAAGATGTTGAAAAAAAAATTATTTGCTACTAGTCATGCAGGAAAAATTCGTAAAAAAAAGCTAAAAATGGCTCGGTCTTCTAAAACAAACAAAATTCAAAGGAGAGAGGGAGTAACTTATGCTAGTGACATAGGTCTTAGCGGAATCTTGGATATTCCAATTAATTGTGTTGAACCTTTGAGTATTCCATCGGTAGTGAGTAACACAAGTACAAGTAAGCCTACTAGCGTCAAAATTATATTAGTAGATACAGAAACCACAGGCTTCAGTATTGAGAACGATCAAATATGCCAGGTACAATCACATTTACTCACCCGAATCAGTTTTTTGTTCAAATTTATAATTTTCCTGACTAGATTGCAGCTTTCGACGGAGAAACTTTTTTCAACGCTCATATAGTTCCAACGGTTCCAATAAAACCAGCAGCATCAATGATAACTGGGTTGACCGTGAAAAAAGGCGAATTATTTCATAGGGGAAAAAAATTAGTAACAGTATCGAGAGAATCAGCGATATTAGGTTTTGTGGAATACATAAAAAATTATTCAAAACAAAATGTGACTAATGTAGTTTTAGTGGGACATAATGTTATAAAGTAATTAATGTTTAATTAAATAACTCATGCGCACGTGTACGTACATATGTAGATACAACTTAATCCATTTTTTTTCTTGTAGATTCGACGCTGTGCAGATAAAAAAATTGACTAATCAATTTCAGTTGCATGATAGATTTATGAAATCAGTCTTTGGGTATTCAGACACGTTAGCAATTTTCAAGAAAAAATTACCAGAGAGGGTGAAAGCTAAGCTGTCTTTTTCTGCAGAAGCTTTAGCCAAAGATTATTTACCTGCAGAAAGCGCAGAAAATTTACACGATGCTTTGCAAGATGTAAAAACTTTGAAAGCTCTAGTCGATGTCTTACGCGTCTCTGAAGAAGAAATCATACATCACTGCAAGAGTCACCAAGACTTGCAGGATGCTGACATGATTTTACAACAACAAAAAAAAAATAAAAAAATAATTAATGATGACAAACAAAAATTAAGTGTATTAAAAGGTGTTGTAAATGATAAGATAATTTATAAAATGACCAAAGAATCGATATCAACAGAAGTATTAGTAGATGCATATAAAAAAGATCCTACAAATGGTATCAACTTATTATTGTCAATGAGTGTAAATGATAAAGTTAGAGTTACTTCGAATGTTAAAATTATTGACGCAATTTGTGATAAAATAAAAAATAATTGCAGTTAATATTTTTCAATCTTTTCTTTTATTTCCCAAAAAATCAAGTGCAAGTAATCCATATAAAAACACGATTAAAAAAAAGTTACAGATAACATACGATTCCTATGTAAGTACTTGCAGTGTTACTCTGAAATATTCAAAAGCGCGCGCCTTACGTCTCTACAAAACAAAAATGGCGTCTCGCCATGACCCTGCTAAAACAATGACTTGATCAATACTTTTCGAAATATCTCAACTGTTTCCACGGTTACATATATTTTTTAAGGTGCCATCTGAAAGCTGAGATTATTGTCTATAAAATGCTTACTGTCCCGATTCTTAACTCCTCGGTTACGGTTAGAAATTGGCGATGTTTTCACGTGACTCCATAAGAGGTTGTGTATAATGTGCGAACTTTGAGAGCAAATATCTCCAAATTTTCCACGGTTAGAGGGGTAAATGAGGACACCGTTGGAATCAGCGTGTTTTTATCTACCAATTAAGCTACCTGTGACCTCCTAACTCCTCCCGCTGGAGCCCCCTTAAG
>NW_019379677.1:922642-940666 GCF_000648655.2 Copidosoma floridanum
ATTAATTTATAGCTTAAAGTTAAAATTATGATTAACTGTCCCAGTAATTTATAAATTTAATTAAAATTATAAATTGGTTCATTATTTGAAACCAATATTGATTAATTTTTTTGCAGTACATTTATTGATTACTAAATATTTGTTGTTCTAAACTCTTAGACTATACAGGCTCATCCACTGTATTCAACAAACAAAGTACAAAGTCTGTTATTCGACAAGTTAATTATATATTTCTACTGATATACTCATGTAGACTGTATTCTAGAAGTGTACGACTTTCTTGTGATACCGCCAATCAACATTGTCGGAAGCCAGCACACCAGGCGTTGTGGGCACATGGCGCACCCAGTGTAGTCTTGCCACGCACTTAGAGTAGTTACGTGGGATCACCAATAGTATAAGGGAGCCGTTATAGCTACTTTTGGTGGCGATGCCTGCCTTCTTTTTTCCATAGTTGTTTTCTAAATATACTGATAAAAAAAGGTCTGAAAACGCCTGAAAAATGCCGTACTGCAATTTCGACATGTTACGTAATCAATCCCACTTATTACGGGACAAATATCAAAAATACTATGAGTAGTATGAGTGTTGCTATTCTTACAAAGGTAACATTTTTTTTATAATTCAGACAAAAAAACGCTGATAACTCGAAAACGGTAGCACGTATCAAAAAATGGTTTGCACTGATCGAAAGGACATTAAAAATACATAAAGCTACACCTTTTGTTTGATTGCGATGAGTGCCAAATTTTGAGAAAAATGGTCCTGATAATGTGATCATGAGTTTCGAAAGATAATCTCGTAGGGAAGACTGGTGGTGACGGCCAGTAGCTACCCTATCTCAAGTTATGACGTCAATCATAACATCATGTGTGACATCGCAAAATACGTCATTCATGACATCGTGAATGACATCATATTGACGTCAATATGAAGTCATTTACAATGTCGCTAAAGACGTACTCCACGACGTCTCAAAAAACGTCATTTACATAGGTTGTTGTTTAACAAAGGGGTGTTTAAAAGCATTTAATGGCCTTGTAGGTGCTACCATCAAGATGGTAATACCAAAACAGAGGAATTCGAAAAGTTTTTGAATTTAGAAAGTTTTTCCCTGTTTGAGAAAACTTTTTTTTTATTATAAAAAATACTTGAACCTCCCGGTTTTAGTGTTACCATGCTGATGGTAGCACCTACAAGGCCATCAAATGCTTTCAAACAGCCCTTTATTAAACAACTACCTATGTAAATGACGTCTTTTGAGACGTCGTGGAGTACGTCTTTTGCGACGTCGCAAATGACGTCATATTGACGTCAATGTGAAGTCATTAACGACGTCATGAATGATGTATTTTGCGATGTCTGGAATGACGTCATCATTGACGTCATAACTTGAGATAGGGTACTCTCTCTCTCTCTCCTATACTGCTGACGGCATGAAATGATGGGCAAGAATGATGGGACGCAATGAGAGGTAAGCAACAGAGTAAAAATAGGTGAAAGAGAGAGAGAGTAGATCAGCTGTATATGTATAGATTATACATATATTGCATGCTGATGCTGCAGACGACGAGGCACAGCAGGCACCTTGTATCATTCTACGTACCCAATACGTTGTATTTTTTCTGTTTCTATCTATATTTTTATTTTTCATCATTGTATGCCAGGTATGCACGATTTGAGATGAATCACTTAATAATTTAGTACGTTGTATACATTTTACTATAAATGTGACGTACTGCTGCGGAAACTTTTATACAATGAATATGGTTTTAAGTGAGTTTATCTGATGGTGTTGAAAAAAAAGTTGCGAGAAATAGACATGTAATCTCATAAATAATGAAACAAACCCAAAATTTCTTGCATCTGTATTCATCTTTGACAACTTTATTGTTGACTACACTCGTGGGTATTAATGTAACCTCAATTCTTACTATTTATCTTTGAAAAGGGTCATTTAGTCTAGAAAAATAACAGAGTGATCATATAAGTAAATTTTTCAACGGGTTGGCTTCAAAATTATCCACTTTTTCAGTTACAAACTACAGATATCTCATCTTGGTATGCAACATCGTCGCAGGTCTCATTGAGATTTATCATAACTTGATTCTGTATTTTGGATGTGTTATCACGAATTTTTTGATTTCAATTTTTTACAAGCAGAAGTACACGGTAGACCAGCTTTCTTGCAGGTGCTGCGTGCTGTATTGCATCGGCCTTGAACAACGGCAATTCATCTAAGAAAAAACATTTACATTAAGATTCACCGGAACGTACGTGAAATTATTTTTATTTTATAACGCTTGAAAGAAAATCATATTTTTAAAGAGTAAAACGAGAAAAAAATAACAAAAAAAGTGTACTACTTAAAACAAGTGATACCTACATTAATCAAATCACCAATAGAGAAAAAACATAGGGAGTTTGGGGTTTTATTTGTTTGCCCCGTAGGTTGTAGGCGATTTTTCACTAATTCTATAACATAGAAAGAGTTTTATTCTCGTGAAGTGGGATGAAAAATTTAACTTGCAGCATATTATGGTGAAAATAAATTTTGTTTATGAGAAATTTTTTTTTATTGTTTATTGTACAATTTCGTAAAAAAATTTAGTTAAATGAGTGCAAAAACAATACATTGATAAGCATTTTTAATACGTGAAAACTATTAGGGACATGAACTTTGATGCACTAAAAAAAGTATTAATCGAGCAAAGTTTTTTTGCTGTCCAAGTTTTAAAGATACATTTTTTTAAGCAGTTTTAATGAAAAAACGACACAAAGAAATATTAAAGTCCACCAAATAGTATGGATTCTACGAACAAACGAATTCCTTACTACTTACGATACTTTTTGGATCACCTGGGTGCTTGATGTAGTCAGGGGCGGCTTAAGACATTTTGGTACCCTGGGCAACTGACCAGTTTGGCGCCGTCCATAGCCTTACAAACTTTGAAGATGTTTAGTACTTTATGAGAAAATTATTCAGTAATTTTGTCTAATTTTTTGACCAACATCTTCGCCATCCATGACAGTCACAAATTTCGAGTTTTTTAATTTGACCACACTGATAAAAGTAGTGTTAGAAAAGGATAATAACTGTACTAATAGCTTATATATTTCTCGGAAAAGCTAAGACATTCTCACTTTATGACGCCAATGGTCACGTTTAAAATAACTTTTATTCTATTTAAAGTCATTATTTTTGTGCAGCAGCCTTACAAAAATAATTACACGGTGTAATAAAAATTACTATGTCTAACATAGTAAAAATTGTGATAGTACAGTTTTTGCTATACAATATAGTAAATTTTATTCTAATCGTTTTAAAATTTTCTACATTTAAAAGCAGAATTTGCTCTGTGACATAGTAAAATTTCTCATTCCACTGCATTGCTTATGATGAAGTCATTTTTCATATTAGCCCAAAAAACACCAAAACTCGACTCGATGTAGGATTTGAGGTTTTAGGTTCGTTTTAATGCTCTGTGTACGTAAGTTTGTGTTTCGTTATATTTCATGTGAGGAAGGAGGAGAGGATGATGGAGACCTATAGCCAGTGAGACGAGCTAAGAGAAGCACCAGTGGGAAAAGCGAGAATAAAAGAAGAAATATGTAAGTAAAGGACTATAAGTGGTGTTAACGTTAATATTGTGTGCGCAGGTATATCTACGTGTACATTTTGGTTTGAATCTGTAGGTTGGTGGCAAAATAGATGGGTTGTTGATTCGTAGCGATTATTGTAATTATTGATTGTATTTTTACTGTGTAATTATATTTATACGTGTAGTTAAGAGGAAAACGAGACGTATGCAATCTAGTTTATATGAGAGAAGTAGGGGAAAGAAAGAGATAGAAGAGATTTGAGGCAGTAGGACGCGAGCAGCGAGATTGAGAGGACTCCTTGATGGGCCTTCGAGAGGGAAGGATATAAAGCGTGTGCACCATCGAGACGTCATCCAACCTACGTCCATCATCAGCTCTTGGCGAACTACGGGAAGCATCATGTGCAGCCTGGCTAAGAACTACGCAATTACGAGAAGCAGGATGGCAGTGGGCAACATCGCGAGGACACGACGCCGATAACCTCCTGGAGATGGTGACCTGGAGGTATTTCGCGTAGTGCGTGGTAAGGTTAGCGAGTAGTGGGAAAGTGAGGGAGAAGGACATAGTATGTGGCGCTGAGATGAGGTTGTGCAGGTGTAGGAGGTGTCGAGGGTAAGGGTAAAAAGCGGGCGTGTGGATGAGTGTGTGTGGTTGAAGGTACTGGAGATTTCGTTAGGGTTGTGGAGAAGAGAAAGAAGTGTGAACGAGGGGTCGAGATTTCTAAAGGAGTGAGAGAGCAAGAATTAGTTTGTTCGAGAGGAATACGTTCGGGTCGGGGAAGATAGCTTGATGGACGTGATCGCTTGAATCGTGGGTTAGTCAATGCATTCGAGATGACGGGAAACTGTAGCACTGCGTGTGAGAGTGTGAGTTTGTGGTATTCGAACCGAAGCGTTGTCTGAGTCTTGGCAGTCAGCGAGAGGTTAACTGTTCACTGCGGTAAGACGTAATGCGTATGTGTATTCGAAGCGAAGTGTTGTTCGAGTCTCGGCAGTCGGCGAGGGGCCGGCTGACCGATGCGGTAGGACGTCGTAGAGTTAGTTTGTGTGTGTGAGTGTCTGCAGCATTGTCGGAGACTCGGTAAACCAGCTGGTGAAGCTGCCGGTAGGACACCCTGTTGACGTTACATGCTATTCAGTATAGAAAAACTACTATGATCGAAAGTAAGTTTGTACAACATCTATAGGTATGCACACCTATTGTTTTTCAAATTTAAGGATATATTAATGTTATTATGACAAGAAACAAATTTTTTTATTTATAATGGTTTAAAATGGATACCTGCAGACAACTAATTTGGAATCGACTGATTATTCGTTGTTAACAGTGTTGTCTACAGAAAATCTACAAAAGACGAAGGTTTAATTTCCAGTCACTGCAGATCTCTTTTAGAATGAAATATTTTTAAAACACTTTAATAGGTATCTGTATTCTAAACGGAAAAAAATATCTATACACAAAAAAACTATTAATCCTAATGTTCTGTTAGTTACATATTTATTTTAGTAATATACATGTATTATGAGATACCTATGAAAGTTTGGACGAGTGATCCAGGTACATTAACAATCAGAAATACTGCGCATAAATTATTACAAGTTTTACAATTTGTAAATAAATATCTCATCTACTTGTAACAGCAAAAATTCAAATCAATAGAGCCACAGATTACCCTAAGCTATTTAGTTGAATACCAAATGTTATCGCATAAAATTACATTTGAAAATCTTGATGTGAATAGTTTTAACGCTTTTATTGCAAAACTTATTCTCCTAGCCCTTTCTACCTTCCCTCTATTATTATTAAATGCAAGTATCAGGGAATATACTGCTGAAATAACAAGTATGTTCCAACACTTTGAGTAAATGACTAGTGTTACGCCAATTCATACTTTTAGAAAAAAGTTTTCATGAAAATTTTTCTTATTTGCAGTGTGAACTAGTTTTTCTCTTCTTTTTTATCTCGACCTACTTTCACTACAATGCATTGCAATAGTCAAAGAACATACAATCTGAGTTATTGATGTCCCAAAACGATTAAACTGCGTACCTAGTGCTATTTTAGCTCTTATATTTTGGAAAATATGCCCTCTTCAATCTCTTAACGAGATAATTCGATAGTTTGTATAAATATATTCGACATTCTTGTACAAAATTATACTTTTCTTAACTCTCAGTACTCTTTAACCCTCCAGATGGTTAAGAAATTATCCATAAATGATGCAGTGCAAGTGTCTAAGTCTAAAAAACCGAGGAAGGTGAATCCTCAACCAAGGTCTTCAACACGTTAACCGTCTTAACCTGCTGCAGAAATGACTGTATCTCCATCAAACAGTATCTTTTTTAGTTTTATTTTAGTTTTTTTTTTTTTTTTGAATTTTAATTTGATGGTAAATAAATTTAAAAAAATTTTTTTTTCTCAAACAACATTAAATTGAATTTCTTGTCTTCCATTTGATACACGTTAATAGTGACACGAAAAATTTGCATTCATATCCACTAAAATATTTTGACTCCATTCATGTAGGTGAAAAAAAAAACTTTGACTTCTTATTGTCAAATATTTTTTTACTAACTTTGAGTAATACATAATTATTAACTACTTACGGAATTACCATTAATGGAATTGTTGGACTCAATTCCATTGGACCAACCATTCCATTCAACAATCGGCGAAGTACCAGACTGGTTAAAGGAATTCTAGTTGATGCATGCAAAGGTGCTGCCACACAATTAAACGGCAACAGAAGCAACTACAGCAGCAACGCTAGCAGCTACAGCAGCAATGCTATCACCATCTCCAGCAGCAACGTTACCAGAAGTAGCAGCAGCAGTAGTAACAATGCTACCATCAACAGCAGCAGCAGCAGCAGCAACACTACCACCACCAGCATCAGCGCTATCAACAGCAATAGCAGCGCTACCAGAAGCAGCAGCAACTCTAGCACCAACAGCAGCAATGCTAGCACCAACAGCAGCAACGCTAGCATTAACAGAAGCAGAAACGCTACCTCCTACTAAATGTAGCCGATATACCTTTACCTAGGGAAAACCTTATAATACAGTGGTTGATGTAACAACTACCACCTCCACCATCCGCACTACCATCGACGCCGCTAAAAAAACCACCACCACTTCCACCACCAGTACCATAATTATCTCAGCTCGCTCCAACACTAGCAACAGCACACACAACGCCACCAAAGCAAACACCACGATTGCGAGTAGTAAAGGATAAAGTAATCAGCAAAGGAAGAATATTTAAAATAAAACAAATTTTTTTTAAATATAATGTGGTAAATGAACAAGTGCAAGAAAAAAAAAGAAGAAGAAAAAAAAGAAAAAAAAAGAAGGAAACAAAGAAAAAAAAAGAAGGAAACAAAGAAAAAAAAGAAGAAAATATAGAAAAAAAAAAAGAAGTAAGTAACTATAGAAAACAAGCATTAATATTAAGTGAGGAGGAAGAACGAGAAGTTGAGATTTTTGCTGAACCTTAACTTACAATCATGGAAAACAGGATAAGGGCTAAGGAAAGGGAAGTCATGATAAAAGAAAGAATTAAGCAAGAAGAAAAATTAGCCTTGGAAGAAGAAAAAGACCGTAAGGCTACAGTCAAAAAGGAGCGTTTAAAAAAAAGAAAGGCTCTAAAGGCAGCTTAACTAGGCATTAACTAAAAGGAAGCAAGTTTTGGAAGATGCTAGTAGCTCTTCTGAATGGAAGCGGTTTCATTTAGGGTAGAGCTTCTTTCAAAGCTGACTATGTAATAAAGGTATGAAAAAATATTTTGTAACTTTAGGTAATAAAAATTTAAATAACAATGTGATTATTTTGTAATTTTAATTACTGTAAGTATTTTATCTTGATACAGTTGCATGTACCATAAAAAATAAAAACAAAAATTAAAAATAATTAAAATTTTTGTTTGAGCATGTTCCTTATGCCAAAAAAAAAAAAAAAAAAAAACGCTTGCTGTTTCGTTGACAACGAGTGTTCTTTATGGTTTTGTTTGTGGGCGCTATGTGCAATTTGACACAAGACTGATGGTGTTCCACCACTATGCAAAACTCTCCTATATTAACCAATAATGTCTTTGAATCTCCCTCCCTATCACTGTTACTATGTACCTAATATATCTGTATTAATAGTCCCTCAATTTCACTTTCCTATTACTTGACCTTCTAAGTGGTTCAAAGACAAACCTTACCACGCCTATAGCACAGTACTTTAAAGATGCAGCTGACAAAATTTGGTATTGTCAAAAAAAAATTTTAGAAACAAAAAATAAGATGGTAGTGAATAAACTAATGGATATGGGGAACGCACTTCTTAAACAAGCTGAAAGTTTCAGTCAACTACATCATTTAATTACGTCTGATAAACAGAAATCACAAGCCACAATAGTTTTGATACAAACCTTTATAAACGTAGTCCTCTACGATTTAGATTCATTCAAAAAGAATCGAAACACTATCGAAACAGTTTAAGGTACAGGAATAGAAGATGCAGCATCCAGTAACGAAAAAAATTCTGGAATTAAAAGTAAGTGGGATTCTGACAATAATGTATTCTCTTGGTTGGAAAGACGTAAATAGTGCTTACTTAAATAGCACAATGCTAACGTAAATAGCACATACTTAACCTGGTAGTTAATATCAACAAATACAGTCCTATAAAATAAAGTTATAACATTACACTTCCAGACTATATAAAAAATGAAAAAGCTTTCGTTAACGTAGAAAATAATGACCAGCAATGTTTCAAATGGGCTATCCAGTTAGCATGGAATCCAGTGAAAAAAAATGCATCTCGTGTCTCTCACTACATTCCACATGAAAGTATAAATAATTTTGATGGTATTGAATTTCCAGCGGAGAAAGAAAATATAGCTAAATTTGAAAAACAGAATAGTATCTCAATAAATCTATATTTCTTTAAAAAAAAGGTGATATTTATGATGCTTTATCAAGTCATTTGACAAGTGAAAAAAAAAGCACGTCAATATTTTGCTTGTTGAAAGCTTTTACACAGAAAAAAATGAAATGGAGAAACATAACGCCAATGCAGAATATAAATTTCACTATGTTTGGACAAAAAATTTATCCTGTTAGGTGAGCAAACAGTTGTCTGAACATACTCATAGAACATACATTTGTAATCGCTGCCTTTACTACTTTCGCACCGAACATTAGGGTACAAGATCAAAAACCAGTTTGAAAACGAAAGGAGTCAAGAACTATGTGGTCAACGCTACTATATGTTTCGATGACTAAGTAAGTTGTTTGCGAGAAAATGGAAGCATCTCCCAAAAATAGAGAAATATCAAGTCACGACTTCATGAAATTTTTACTGAAAAAGAAGTTAAAGTCGCGCTTAGTGCGCATGATGACAAACGCCATCTACAAAACAACCAAACAGACACTCTCCCTTGAAGACATTTTAGTATACTTGAACAGAAAAATAACGAAGAACAAGAAAATGTTGTTAATCATAGTCAAACTAAACAGCCACATATAATATTAAATCTATCCCACTCGGAGAAAGTGGGAGAAGAAGTGGAGCCACAGTCGTTACCATCGGTGGTAAGATAGGGGGGAGTCGTATATCAGGAGCCGTCTCGAGCTTCAGAGTTCATCCAAACGTTTGCAATGTCTCAAGCACAGGTCAATCAACAACAGTGAAGTCTTGTCAACTAAAAGCAAGCAAGCATTGTTGACAATCAACAACAGTTAAGAATCATCGGCTACCAACATCAAGGAAGCGTTATTGATTGTCAACAGCTAGGTTGAAAAAGAAAACAAAACGACTCAAACGACTTTGAACTCAAGAAGTCAAATAGAGAGTTTATGGTTAGTATACATTTTGAAGTATTATTGATCTTTTTTTCTGATATAAAGTCTGGAAAGAAAAAAATAATAATAATAATTTTAACTATTTTTAATTTTAACAAAGATGAGAAAATTAAATACAAAATATGGGCTGATAATTGTAGCTGAATTAGACGAGGAATTTTAAATTTTCCTACTTAATAAAATATCAAATATTTTGTATGAAAATTGTTAAATAAACTGTTAGATGCAGTAAATGTATTTTCGCTTAGTATAACGTATAATAAATACTATAACTTGACATTTTCTTACATATAATTTTGTACTTTAAGGATCAATTAAATAAATAAAATTTCTCTTAAAACATCTTGTGTATATTTTTCTTTCTTACACTTTATTTAAATCACAAATGCATTATTTTAAAATGATAAATTGTTAAATAAACTGTTAGATGCGGTAAATAATTTTGCTTAGCGTAACGTATAATGGATATTATAACTTGACATTTTCATACATANAATTACATGCCCATTGAAACAGTTTTTCTGTCGAAACTATAGTTCTATGTTTGAAACTATCACGGTATGCAGTTTTTTTAACGGGGCCACCGATACCGTCACAAGCTCTATTTTCCATGGGCAGTGGCAAAGAAGTGTCACTTTGCTTTCACTTTAAAATCTTTCTCCTGATACAGTAAACTTAATTTTAGTAAACCTATTTTTATACTGTGACCCTACTCCATCAGAAAAAATAAAAAGCTTTTTCACGTTTTCAACTCTAAATATTGTTTTTAAAAATCGTATCATTTTAGAGTTGTACAGATGAACTCCTGTGGCATCGTGATTTTCGTATTCCGAAAAAACTACAAAATTCACATTGTATACGACGTTATTTATTTTGTAATAAATTACGTATACATGCAACGATGCTTGGTCTTTACTCCAGTATTGAGATTGAATGGCGTTCTATACGTGGAAAGAATAATTCTCAGAAAAATCAAGTATTACTAAGAATTCTCCATGACCGAGTGACTCTTTTAGTTCACTTAAGTACTTCGATTGTGCTTCAGCTATAGAATCATGTTTTCATATATCTGTCAATTCTAAAGTAATGTTTTCTATGGAAGTATCTACATTTTCGGATTTATTCAGTAATTGACATCTGTAAATATAATTATTTCAGAAAAAAAGACAAAGGTGTTAGGAAACTTTGTAGATGAATTAACGTTACCTGTCAGTCGTGAGCCATTGGTTAAAATAAATATTGTCAACCTCATACTTTTGAAAAATTTCTTTCAATTCAAAAGAAATACTGGCTGTACCAGGACACTCTTGACACTTCATCAAGTAGCAATCTGCAGTTGGATCCGAACAAATCATAGCCTTTAAAAAATCTCGATTAGATGTTTGAAAATTAAACTTTTTACGAGAAAATTTTATGTGAGTCCTCTCTATTTTAGTCGAATATTTCCGTGTATTTTACACACGCAGACGTTAACTGTCTTTCTATAATATTGAATTTCTGATAATATTAAAATACATATTATAGATTATAAAGATTTTTTTTTTTTCTTTTTTTTTTTAAGTCATTTTTATTGATCCAACCATTCAACGAAAACTTGATTTCTTTGTTTTCGAATTATTTCTTCTACAAGATAAATGTCAGAATGATTTATTTCTACAGTTCCTGCTCATAGAAGCTTCCAGTGATGGGTTGATCATAATAATCCTTGAGATGATATGTCGTTGGATTTGTTGCTGCCACATAGATAATAGTAAATATTCCTGTCGACCAGTAAGGTGTATAACTTTTTTTAAATAAATTTTTGGCTTTGCTTATGCGAACTTTATAACCTACTTTAAATTTTAGCATTAGATTGTTGGACTTGGACTTTATTTTTAGAATTCACATCTTTTGGTTTCCTATCAATTGTTCGATATTTTCTATTGTTATACCATTTAATTAATGTATTCAAAAGATGCAAGCATTTATAACTGCCTAGTGAGTTACATTTTCTCCACAAAAATTCTAAAGCTATCTATTTCTTTCCTAATACTTTTAATTATTTCAATCGAATAAGTATAATGTATTGCATCTTGAGGCTGTTTTGGTGTTCAAACATTGCACAGTCTCTTATTATCTAAGTCAAACTGTCCATCTGCGGTGAGTTTGTATCCAACACGAGGAGGCCCTCAGCTACCGCCTTTGGTTCTACCTAGTTTTCCACTGAATACGTCGATACTCATTTTGATACTAAAGCAATAATTACATACATTAATATATATTTACTATGCCTCGTAAAGCTCCTCAACGATTGATATCATTTCATTTTCATGACTTATATTTCCTGCTGACTTTTCAGCTGTCAGTAATCGTAAGCGATCTACTAGTTTATGAGGATTAACCTAGTGTATATAACCTGCTTACTGCCGTATTTAAGCCATCTTATAACGAGGTAGCAGCGATCCACCCTTTTTACTAACAACGAGATTGAACATTGCATTGTACTAAAATTAGAGTACTAATTTATTAAATTCATTGTTGTCGAGTCAAACTTTCTAAACTTAACCACCAAGAATCAACCCATTGAATTTCGTATTTTTTACTAACGATTCCTAAAGACCCACATGTTACAAGAAATATCCAAAAATATTTTTCAAAAACATTAACTTTCGCAAAAGTTATAAGCAATTGAAGACGCTTTTTTGATGGAATGATAATTCCCCAGCAACTAATTGATAACAATTAATGAAAATTTAATGGCATGTTCATAATTAGTAGTAAAATTGAAAATAATACCGTTTGCAAAAAGAAAATTTAATTTATTCATAGAAAATTAGTTTTGTAATAAGCAAATTACAAGTAAACTAACTTCTCCTTGTGTTAAAAAAAATTTTTTTTTTCATAATATTTCTTAAAATGTTCACTAACCGATTGTGCAAAAAAATTTCTATGTCCACGGTCCCAAAAAAAAAAATGAATTCTCGAACGTCGGCATATATACTCGCCTAACGCGCTACACAGTGGCCTAGGCCAGAAAGCAGCGCCGATTACCCGAGCGCTCTTGCCTCCTAATTTACTTAGATTTTTATTTTAATNTAACGAAGTAGCAGCGATTCACCTTTTTTTCTAACAACGAGATTGAACATTGGTGCAATAATTTTATTAAATTTATTGCTATTATCAGGTCGTATAGCTCGATTTTTTGAAACCCTCTTTTTTTATCATTTGAAGTTTCTAATATTATACAGTATTTTTCCAAATCATTCTGTGTTACAAGAGATTCGTTGAAATATTTTTTGACGAGTAGTTTCATTAATTCAGCTCTCATAGTGTAACTTAAATAGTTTATTTTTATGTAACTGTTTTCGAAGTGTATGCGTAAATCACTAAGCCTGTACATTTTTTTTTCTTTTCGTACTTCATACTTTAAATCTAATCAATCTCTGTAGTTCTGATCAAGTATTTGCAAATAAATATTATTTAATAAATTCTTACTGACTTAAACATCGTCAGCAGATTGATTGTGAATTGTGTCATTTAAATCATTGTCATCATCGTCACTTTTGCTAACAGCAGAGTCAAAGGTGATATTACCTTCACTTGATAATTTTCTATTTTTTTGTTGATTTACTTCATGGACTTTATTATCTTTATTATGTTTACTATAAAAAGGATTTTGAGTCACAAAATTATTAGTTTTACATTTTTGTTTTTGTTTTTTTTTGGTAGCAATTTCCATAAAGGGATCTGTAGTTGGCTTGGAACTTTCTTGAGGCACTTCTTCTGCCTCATTTTTCAAACTTTAACAGTTTGTACTTTCTTCTGACAGCTTTTTTCGCCTTCAGTAACTGATGTAGAACGTTTTTTTCTTGTTGATACATGACGATGCTTTAATGTCTCATGGCAGACTGTAAATATTGCCCGAGGTGTGCCCTTAATATATAACGAAATTATCAAAACATTTTCTGTATTGACTATTATTTATTTGTTTATCTTTGCTAATTACAACAAAGCCGTGTTTATTATTTCTCCAGCAGCTAGAGCACAAATTTTTTAATTGAATGTACGACATGTCGGAGTTTACACGATTATCATACACACATGCCTCAAATTAACATCATTTTGTCGGAATTAAACTAAAAAATTAACGTTATCCCTTTTAAGATGTTTTGGCAATTAAGCGTATGACTTACAAAGATGAAAGCAGTCCACATTTTTGTGTCCACTCATACAGAAAAAGGCTTCTTCATTATCTTATTTTTCGCAAGCCATATCATCAAATATCGTTACCAAATTGGGTAAAGCATTATCTGATGAGACTACTGTTTTATGCTCGCTAAAAGGTAAGGATTTCACACCCTCTATAGGCTCTTATAATTCTTTTAAAATTTTTTACATTGGCTGACTTAGTGACTTTGAATACACATACACATTTTCGGACTTTACTCAATTCGGATGCACGATTAATGCTAATAAGCTATTAGTTTTACCACAATTAGATAGACCGCAAAATATAGCGCGTATACGGTCGGGGAGTCGTTTGCTAGGTTGATTCGCTTGCTTTTTTTTATTTTACAATAGCATCGAAATTAGGAACTTATTATTTTACAGTTGGCTCTTTAAACTTCATGTCTGAACTGTATGACGAAATAATTATAACCAATATTTTAATTGAATAGTACAACGCTTATATAGTTCCAGTTCTTTACTGCAACAAATTTTTCTACTATAAATGCATCATGTATATTTTCCGACCGCTTAGTTATATTCCAATATCTGAAGACTAATTATTATGCATCCTAAGAGAGGACACAGTCTTGTAAATAAAGTCATAAATGCTTTACCAGTAGAACTTCATTTGCCAGGGTATCAGTATTGCGGTCCAGGTACTAAGCTTACTGAACGTCTTGCTAGACGGGATTCAGGAGTTAATCCTCTGGACTCAGCGTGCAAGGAGCACCATATAGCGTATTCAAAAAATCAACAAAATTTAAAGGCTCGACACGAAGCAGATAAAATTTTAGCTGAGAAAGCTTGGCACAGAGTTAAAGCGTCAGTTTTGAGTATTGGTCAAAAAGCAGCAACTTCTCTGGTGACAGGCGCTATGAAGCTTAAAAGAAAATTTGGTATGGGCTTGAAGCAGAAGCAAAAAAAAGATATTGTAAGAAAAAAAAGAAAAAAGATCAGTTTACAGAAAAAATAAGGTGATGCTTCAAGTGCAGTTATTAAAGCTGTAGCACAGGACATGAATACTAAGAGCAAAAGTGCTTGAGACGTCATCAGTAGTGCTTTAAAAGGGACTCTTAGTGTAGTTAAAAAATCTGGTGATAAAACGTATATTACGATTCCACGCGTCTTACGTCTTCCGGCTTAAATTTGTGGAGCTTTACCTTTGATTCCTTTGTTCACTGGTTTAAGTGCAACCAGTGCTATAGCAAATGAAATAGTAGAAATTATGAAGATTATTAATGCTAACGAATTAGCCAAAAAGCAGCTGGCAGAGACTCAGAGACATAATTAAACTATGGAAACTGTGGCCCTCGGAAAAAGTCTTTATCTCAAACCGCATAAAAATGGATTAGGAGTATACTTAAAGCTTTACGCTGAAAAAGGTTTAAAAAAAAATAAGTAAAAAAATTAAAAATTGAAAGAAATAAAACTACCTGATTAAGCTTTAATAAATATAGATTTAATAAAATACGCTAAAGACTAAGGAATTTCCCATTTTCGTGGAGAATTTATGAGAAACAACTTACCTGCTAACGNTAAATGAAATTTTTTTCGTGCAAATAATAATGTTTCCGATTTTACTACTAATTATGAACATGCCATTAAATTTTCATTAATTTTTATCAATTAGTTGCTGAGAAATTATCATTCCATCAAAAAAGCGTCTTAAAATTCAATTGCTTATAACTTTTGCAAAAATTAATAATTGTAAAAAATATTTTGGAATATTCCTTATAATTTGTGGGTCTTTAGAAATCGTCAATAAAACATACGGAATTCAGTAGGTCGATTTTTGGTGGCCCACTTCAGAAAGTTTGACTCATTTTGAGTTCATATAGCTCCATTTTTTGAAACCTTTTTCCATGAATATTTCAAGTTTCTAATATTATATAGTTATTTTCCAAATCATTCTGTGTTACAAGAGATTTGTTGGGATATTTTTTGACAAGTTACTCTATGAATCCAACACTCATTGTATAATTTAAATTGTTTATTTTTAAAGTATATTCGTAAATCACCAAGCCTGTACATTTCTTTTTCTTTTCGTACTCCATGCTTTAAATCTAATAAATCTCTTTGATTCTAATAAAGTATTTGCAAATAAATATTATTTAATAAATTCTTACTGACTTAAACATCGTCAGCAGATTGATTGTGAATTGTGTCATTTAAATCATTGTCATCATCGTCACTTTTGCTAACAGCAGAGTCAAAGGTGATATTACCTTCACTTGATAATTTTCTATTTTTTTGTTGATTTACTTCATGGACTTTATTATCTTTATTATGTTTACTATAAAAAGGATTTTGAGTCACAAAATTATTAGTTTTACATTTTTGTTTTTGTTTTTTTTTGGTAGCAATTTCCATAAAGGGATCTGTAGTTGGCTTGGAACTTTCTTGAGGCACTTCTTCTGCCTCATTTTTCAAACTTTAACAGTTTGTACTTTCTTCTGACAGCTTTTTTCGCCTTCAGTAACTGATGTAGAACGTTTTTTTCTTGTTGATACATGACGATGCTTTAATGTCTCATGGCAGACTGTAAATATTGCCCGAGGTGTGCCCTTAATATATAACGAAATTATCAAAACATTTTCTGTATTGACTATTATTTATTTGTTTATCTTTGCTAATTACAACAAAGCCGTGTTTATTATTTCTCCAGCAGCTAGAGCACAAATTTTTTAATNAGTAAATTTAAAAATATAAGTATTAAACTACTGTTTCATTAGTGCGTTATCTATCGATTTTAACTGACTTGTGATCTTTGACACCCGACATCATTCGACTAATATCGTCTGAAAGGTAAAATTCTTTGACTCTGTTTATTAGATCTAAGCTTAAAACTCGTCCTTTTTTCTTATCAGGCTCAGCACAGTATCCTCTTTCACTGCGCAATTTTTTGGCAGAGCTCGCCATACGTCTGCTCACGTTGAATTCTTTCGCTATTTTTCTGGTAGACCATTCTTCTGGTATCGTTGTCAATTCACAAATTTTTTTGCTTTCGCGTTGATGCACGTGATATTGCTTATTTAAAATCACTTATTTAACCGTAACACTCATCACCTGCAAAAGAATTCGAACTGCTTCTATCAAAAACTTACGCAGATATTCACTGTCAGTATCAGATAATCCTACAATTTTTTTATTGGGTGGAGCAATAATTATTTCTTCCAAATCAGTAGCAAGTTTTCGTCTTTTATTTTTATTGTCAACAGATTTATGGATACAGTCTAGATCTTAACCAGGAATATTTTATTCTACTTCTTCCTTTACATCGTCTTCTTTTTTGTCAGCTTCTTTTCAACTTGATTTTCGGAAATTTTTTTAAACTAAAGCTCATTTTCACTTATGTACAGCTGCTTTTTACTCGAAACACAAAAAACAATTCAAACAAATCACTTTACTTTTTGTTATATTTGTCTGACACAAAATATAAGTTATTTTTTACACTATTATGCCTTTCTTTGGTGAGTTTAATACAACAAGTAGGACGTGGTGTCGTGGTGAAAGCAGACTAATGTATGTAAAACAAAAAAACAAGTCTACGCGTGTCATGCGATTTTCATTTGTTTACATGCTTGTCATCTGCATTCAAGGACAGAACTTCCAGTGCTTGAATCCGTGAAGCGGTAAATTTTATTATTCAAATCAATATAAATAACTTTAAAATTTCAATAGCTTAAAACAAACCATTTTTGTTTTGAACTTTTTACAATATAAGAATTTTTTGGATCGCTCTTAATCTACAGCTGTAAAAATAGTAAAAAAATGAAAAAATAATCGATATAAAAAAGTAAATAATCATGCCTACTTAAATAAATAAGAGGCAAGAGCCTTCAGGTAATTGGCGCTGCTCTCCGGCCTTGGAAGCCGTGTGGCACGCTAGGCACGTATATACGCCGACGTTCGAAAATTTATATATTTTTTTGGGATCGTGGGCACAGAAACTTTTTTGCACGATCGATTAGTTTATTAGTTAATAGTAATTTTATTATTGTAAAATTATTTTTTTGTTAATAAATGAAATTTTTTTCGTGCAAATAATAATGTTTCCGATTTTACTACTAATTATGAACATGCCATTAAATTTTCATTAATTGTTATCAATTAGTTGCTGGGGAATTATCATTCCATCAAAAAAGCGTCTTCAATTGCTTATAACTTTTGCGAAAGTTAATGTTTTTGAAAAATATTTTTGGATATTTCTTGTAACATGTGGGTCTTTAGGAATCGTTAGTAAAAAATACGAAATTCAATGGGTTGATTCTTGGTGGTTAAGTTTAGAAAGTTTGACTCGACAACAATGAATTTAATAAATTAGTACTCTAATTTTAGTACAATGCAATGTTCAATCTCGTTGT
>NW_019379677.1:946631-1003785 GCF_000648655.2 Copidosoma floridanum
TCATTTTGTCGGAATTAAACTAAAAAATTAACGTTATCCCTTTTAAGATGTTTTGGCAATTAAGCGTATGACTTACAAAGATGAAAGCAGTCCACATTTTTGTGTCCACTCATACAGAAAAAGGCTTCTTCATTATCTTATTTTTCGAAAGCCATATCATCAAATATCGTTACCAAATTGGGTAAAGCATTATCTGATGAGACTACTGTTTTATGCTCGCTAAAAGGTAAGGATTTCACACCCTCTATAGGCTCTTATAATTCTTTTAAAATTTTTTACATTGGCTGACTTAGTGACTTTGAATACACATACACATTTTCGGACTTTACTCAATTCGGATGCACGATTAATGCTAATAAGCTATTAGTTTTACCACAATTAGATAGACCGCAAAATATAGCGCGTATACGGTCGGGGAGTCGTTTGCTAGGTTGATTCGCTTGCTTTTTTTTATTTTACAATAGCATCGAAATTAGGAACTTATTATTTTACAGTTGGCTCTTTAAACTTCATGTCTGAACTGTATGACGAAATAATTATAACCAATATTTTAATTGAATAGTACAACGCTTATATAGTTCCAGTTCTTTACTGCAACAAATTTTTCTACTATAAATGCATCATGTATATTTTCCGACCGCTTAGTTATATTCCAATATCTGAAGACTAATTATTATGCATCCTAAGAGAGGACACAGTCTTGTAAATAAAGTCATAAATGCTTTACCAGTAGAACTTCATTTGCCAGGGTATCAGTATTGCGGTCCAGGTACTAAGCTTACTGAACGTCTTGCTAGACGGGATTCAGGAGTTAATCCTCTGGACTCAGCGTGCAAGGAGCACCATATAGCGTATTCAAAAAATCAACAAAATTTAAAGGCTCGACACGAAGCAGATAAAATTTTAGCTGAGAAAGCTTGGCACAGAGTTAAAGCGTCAGTTTTGAGTATTGGTCAAAAAGCAGCAACTTCTCTGGTGACAGGCGCTATGAAGCTTAAAAGAAAATTTGGTATGGGCTTGAAGCAGAAGCAAAAAAAAGATATTGTAAGAAAAAAAAGAAAAAAGATCAGTTTACAGAAAAAATAAGGTGATGCTTCAAGTGCAGTTATTAAAGCTGTAGCACAGGACATGAATACTAAGAGCAAAAGTGCTTGAGACGTCATCAGTAGTGCTTTAAAAGGGACTCTTAGTGTAGTTAAAAAATCTGGTGATAAAACGTATATTACGATTCCACGCGTCTTACGTCTTCCGGCTTAAATTTGTGGAGCTTTACCTTTGATTCCTTTGTTCACTGGTTTAAGTGCAACCAGTGCTATAGCAAATGAAATAGTAGAAATTATGAAGATTATTAATGCTAACGAATTAGCCAAAAAGCAGCTGGCAGAGACTCAGAGACATAATTAAACTATGGAAACTGTGGCCCTCGGAAAAAGTCTTTATCTCAAACCGCATAAAAATGGATTAGGAGTATACTTAAAGCTTTACGCTGAAAAAGGTTTAAAAAAAAATAAGTAAAAAAATTAAAAATTGAAAGAAATAAAACTACCTGATTAAGCTTTAATAAATATAGATTTAATAAAATACGCTAAAGACTAAGGAATTTCCCATTTTCGTGGAGAATTTATGAGAAACAACTTACCTGCTAACGATCTCCGCTTATGTGAAACGGCTATAGTAAGTCTTGATGGTGTAAATGGACCTGAAACTCACTGGGTGGCTTATTAGAAACTCAGTAATGATGTATACTTTGACGGTTTTGGAGATCTGCAACTACCTATTGAGTTAATGCTATATTAAAAAGTTAATAAAGTGAAATAAAATCATACGTGGTATCAAAAAAAGTTTAACTCCTACAACTGCAGACATTTCTGCTTAAAGTTTCTTTTAAAACAAATATAACTTTGTAGCACACTAAGAAAGAACTTAGTTACACCATGACAGCCATGGGAGAAACACTAACACTGAGCATTTCTGGTACGTCTTCTATCCTAGAAACAAAGTATTTTCCACCAATCGAATTATCGCCAAAACACAACTACGTTCTTGGCTTAGCAGAACTTTTGTCATACAACATAGTCCTAAATATCGATGGAAATTGTAATAAATTATATGTCAGTAATGAAGTTATTGTATTACTAACTAGCAGTTATGAGATCAAAAGTATTGGGTTATTTTTGACTGTGGTATTAGAACCTCACAATATAACTTTCGATATTAGGCCAAACAACAATACACTTCGAAGTGTTATCAAGTGCAGCCGTACCATTGATTTAAGACCTAAAAATTCTATGCTTCGTTTTTTCAGTTTCACTCAACGAGTTTTAAAAAATAATACCACACACGTTTCAGACTTACCTGTAGCTATTACAAAGGTAAACGCACAACGACTAGAATGTAATATCACTCTTGGAGCTTACATAAGTAACGACAAAGTACATACGATTTCTGAATTGATCATTTATTTAATTTTTGAGGAAAATTTATTACCGTAAGATTGCACATAAAACCTTCAGTATAATTTACATTTAAAAACCAATGGACAGTGGATGCTTGGGTACCCATGGGTTATTGCGAAAAGCCATACAACTATCTGCATCTACTGCGCATCAACATTTTTAGCAGCCCGCACTCCGTACGATGTGGGCGCTCCACACGCCCAGAGCAGACGTGCAGCAGCATCATGAGTCTGAGTACAACGCCATAGGTACTTTTGGTGGCACAGCTAGCCCACTCTTTTTCCAGTGCAAGTAAAAATTTATACTTCTGTCAAATTATATGGCAGATAAAATAATTATAAATATAAATATACTGCCTATGAAACGATATTGTGGACAAAGGTGGTGCAATTATCGTTGGAATGAGTATACCTACGTTAGTTGCGTGTGGTTTCGATAAATGTTCTAATATTTATTAACTGAAACATTATAAACAATAAATTATGGCACAATACAATATAAGCAATGTTTTTTCAGGAAGTTCATCAAACAGGTTTTTTTGACAGAAATCATTTAAGCATCAAAAGTATACTAAAAATACCATAAGAAAAACTTTTAAAAAATTGTAGATTATTCAACTGTACCCTCTTTTACATGTTTAATTTGAAAAATTTCTAATTTAACATGTAACATTATAGAAAAATAACTAAAAATGACATTTATAAAACCAGTATAACCCCCCTAATTTTTGTTTGCATACAAATGTAGTATGTGTAACAATTTGTTTGTATTCATATATGAAAAATTGTTTAACAACAGAAGAAGCAAGGGGTCAAGTATGCGTAAAAGCGCGTATGTAAGCTGATCCATGTAAAAAAAATAATGTCCAGCGCTGCTGCATATATTTGCACTCCTTCCACCTCTCTTAATTTTGTGAAAGAAGAAAATGTAATAAAATCAACTATTGTCATTATACAGTACCGAAAGTTTTTTTTTTTAAATATGAAAATTATGAAAAAAAAGTGAGAAATTGTATAAACAATTCTTTACTTATTTTAAAGGAAGCAAATTAATGAGAAGTAAATAAATGTTTAATAATACATGTGAAAGCTGCTCTGCTAATGTATACTAATTTCCAAATTTTTGAAAAAAAGGGGTCCCAAAAAATGTATTTCATTAGCAATTAAGCGTATGACTTACAAAGATGAAAGCAGTCCACATTTTTGTGTCCACTCATACAGAAAAAGGCTTCTTCATTATCTTATTTTTCGCAAGCCATATCATCAAATATCGTTACCAAATTGGGTAAAGCATTATCTGATGAGACTACTGTTTTATGCTCGCTAAAAGGTAAGGATTTCACACCCTCTATAGGCTCTTATAATTCTTTTAAAATTTTTTACATTGGCTGACTTAGTGACTTTGAATACACATACACATTTTCGGACTTTACTCAATTCGGATGCACGATTAATGCTAATAAGCTATTAGTTTTACCACAATTAGATAGACCGCAAAATATAGCGCGTATACGGTCGGGGAGTCGTTTGCTAGGTTGATTCGCTTGCTTTTTTTTATTTTACAATAGCATCGAAATTAGGAACTTATTATTTTACAGTTGGCTCTTTAAACTTCATGTCTGAACTGTATGACGAAATAATTATAACCAATATTTTAATTGAATAGTACAACGCTTATATAGTTCCAGTTCTTTACTGCAACAAATTTTTCTACTATAAATGCATCATGTATATTTTCCGACCGCTTAGTTATATTCCAATATCTGAAGACTAATTATTATGCATCCTAAGAGAGGACACAGTCTTGTAAATAAAGTCATAAATGCTTTACCAGTAGAACTTCATTTGCCAGGGTATCAGTATTGCGGTCCAGGTACTAAGCTTACTGAACGTCTTGCTAGACGGGATTCAGGAGTTAATCCTCTGGACTCAGCGTGCAAGGAGCACCATATAGCGTATTCAAAAAATCAACAAAATTTAAAGGCTCGACACGAAGCAGATAAAATTTTAGCTGAGAAAGCTTGGCACAGAGTTAAAGCGTCAGTTTTGAGTATTGGTCAAAAAGCAGCAACTTCTCTGGTGACAGGCGCTATGAAGCTTAAAAGAAAATTTGGTATGGGCTTGAAGCAGAAGCAAAAAAAAGATATTGTAAGAAAAAAAAGAAAAAAGATCAGTTTACAGAAAAAATAAGGTGATGCTTCAAGTGCAGTTATTAAAGCTGTAGCACAGGACATGAATACTAAGAGCAAAAGTGCTTGAGACGTCATCAGTAGTGCTTTAAAAGGGACTCTTAGTGTAGTTAAAAAATCTGGTGATAAAACGTATATTACGATTCCACGCGTCTTACGTCTTCCGGCTTAAATTTGTGGAGCTTTACCTTTGATTCCTTTGTTCACTGGTTTAAGTGCAACCAGTGCTATAGCAAATGAAATAGTAGAAATTATGAAGATTATTAATGCTAACGAATTAGCCAAAAAGCAGCTGGCAGAGACTCAGAGACATAATTAAACTATGGAAACTGTGGCCCTCGGAAAAAGTCTTTATCTCAAACCGCATAAAAATGGATTAGGAGTATACTTAAAGCTTTACGCTGAAAAAGGTTTAAAAAAAAATAAATAAAAAAGGAGAAGAATAAACCGCACGTAAGGTATTATACAACTAAAAAAATGGTCAATGGGAACGATGATGCCGATATCACAGTAGCCGAAGCGCTGATGGAGTCTCTCAATGCCAACTTCTCATTTCAGCATGCGATTAAATCCATCCCTATATTCGATGGGAAAAATATTCCACTGAAGGATTATATACAAGATGTTAGAAATGGAGAAAGCTGGGTCAGAGATGATCAAAAAGATTTATATAAAAGAGCAGTATTGCAAAATCTACGAGGTGCCGCACGCATANTTTTTTTTTTTTTTTTTTTTTTAGAAATTGATTAAAAGAAATGAATTCAAAATGTGTACTGTAGTAAGTGCGGGGTTTTGATGTTGTGTTGTATAGTGACGTTATGTGGTGTAAAGGGGACTGGAAGTACGTCCTGAGGAGCGGGGCGAAGGGGGAGAATGAAAGCAAAATCTACTTCCGTTACACTTTTTCTCAAGGTCATTAATCTGAAATCGTTGATTTACTTCGTAGGGCAGAACACGCCTGTAGAAGTATAACTTCAAAAAATCATACAAGTGGCTTAATATGTATACTAGGACTAAGTCAACAACGAGCCGTCAAACTGTTGAGACGTCGGAAAAAACAGTTTATACATCTAAAACTAACTCATCAAAATATACAGTTAATGAAAAGTCTAGGTCTAAGAATAAAAAGCCCTGGTGAAAAATAAACTGGATATTTTTTGTTGTATAAAAAGTGGACGAGATTCTTAATATTCAGTATTCAGTAACGTTTGATGAATCCATCGCGCGTTATGACGTTCAACGTATGGTAATAGCAATGAAATTTACAAATCAACTCAACATTAAGACTTATGTATTTTATCATCGCGCAGTTCGTTACACGTTTACGGAAGATTAGTCAAATCAGATGGAAATACAGCAGTGACAAATACGGAATCGGTAAATAATGCCATCTGCCACGTGTTCGAAGAAATAAGATACGAGATAAATTCTATTGAAGTAGACAAGAGTAAAAATGTTGGCTTAACAACCCTTATGAAAAATTGGTTATCATTTGATCCTAATAAAAAACCGTCAACTATAAATGCCAACTGGCTGGGTGACGGAGAAAAAGAAAAAGATAGTCTAACTGATGACGGCTACTTTGATGTCATGATACCACTTAGTGTGATTCTAGGTTTTTCTGAAGATTATCGATTAATCGTAAGATAGTTGTTAATGTGAAGCATGAGCTTATACTAACGAGATAAGAAAATGATTTAAGTGAAGTGCTACAAACTGTAGTTTATGCTGACGACGATAATGCAATAGCAACTTGGAACGATCTTAAAGTTGTAATATTAATGCTTGAATGGATTATGTCCAATGTGGTATTGTCAGATATACATAAAATTCGTCTATTGAATTCACTGCAAAAAGATAAGCTCGTATCTATAAGTTTTCGAGCTTGGAAATTGTATGAATATCCACTTTTAATTAACACACCCAAACATATTTGGACTGTTAAGACATCTAATTCGTTAGAAAAGCCACGTTGCGTCATTTTAGCCTTCCAAACAAACCGTAAAATTCAAAAGGTGTTCCCGCTAGTATGTTTGATCATTGCAATTTAAGACATGTAAAACTTTATTTAAATTTCCAATATTATACTTATGGTGATCTCAGTCTTGATATAATTCAAAATCAGTATGCATTGTTGTATGATATGTATGGTAGTTTTTAAAATTCGTATCATGATAAAGATCGTGCGCTTTCATTGAGTAAATACTTCTTTCTAAATCGAGTCCCTTTAATCGTCATTGATTGCTCCAAGCCAAACGAATCATTAAAGAATGATCCAGTAGATGTACGAGTAGAACTTGAATCGTATAATAATTTTCCAGCTAATACATCAGCTTACTGCTTAATATTACATGATCGTGTAGTTCAGTATCTTACTAATATATAAAGCAGAAGCGCTGAAACCGTTGTAATCGCTAACCGCGAAAACTACTAAACCGATTTCGTTGAAATTTCGCACACTGATTCATGATACTTCCTTGATGGTTTTAGCATAGTTTTTATCTTAAAAAATTTAGTTACAATAGCAATAAATGAGCTCAAAGTTTTGCAAAAATATGCCAGCTTTTCTCTTTAGTTCAGTAAAATCCGATAGGTGGCGTCGACATAAAATCGAAGCTACCTGCAACATAATTAATTGAGTGTGGTTATAATAGGCTGGAGCATCTCCATAATATTGTAGTCGAGTTTCGGCAACTCAACGAGCTAAATAGAAAATGCTTATGATAGTCTTGCAGCTGGGTATCCCGGTTACGGACGACACTCTTTTCTAAGGGGAAAGGGACCTAGGTGTCCATTTACCCTGAAACTCGATGAGTGGGATCAAAAAAAAAAAACTAATTCCAACCGATGCCATCTCTGCCACAATACCAGGAGACATATGTAGCCAGAGCACAATCTGGTTCAACTCATCAGAGTTGTGAGGGAGTCCCACCATCCCACCTGGTGCAGTTAAAGAATTTTTGGCTACAAATGTAAGCAAGGGAAAACAGCTCTGAGCTCTGAGGGGCATGGGCAGCCACAACGGCTACCTTCTTGGTCGTCGTGTCCCCAATGCGCTTACCCACATGTTCCCGTCTAACGATGAGCGGTTGGTTATCAAGGAAACCACCCGAGACGAAATATTCTTTGGTCAGCAGCGTACCTTCCTCCATCACAGTCTCTGTACATCGAGACTCCCAGGGTAAGAATCAAGCAACCGTAGCCAGCTTTTCATCATCAGGAATAAGAATAGCCTGGAAGTTTCACCTCTGGCACTTTTTAGCGCCATTATAAGTATCTACGTTCCCTACTTAACCATCAATTTCATCGGTTCTTTTTAGGATCTACCTAAGTGTAAACTACCTGGCCAACAAATACATTTTTATTACCATTTCCGGAAGCGATTCGTCGACTCAAAGACTATATTAACTAAAGACGGGTACTATTAAACCAAGTCAGCCATTCACTCGCAGACGTCACCTGCGGAGTTGTTCCTCGCAAGGCTGGATAACCTGGTGACCGACGACCCTATACTACCCTCTTGACTCTAAGCATTCAACTAGGAATCACTGATCCACTCCAATGTCTGCGTTGGGCAAACTTATAACAGCTGTATAGGAAAAAAAACTTGAGCCAACGGGACAGCCTCCACTAGACAAGTATCACTAACCCATCTCCCCATCTAAGATCACCAAAACAACTGAATCTGCAACTAAAAAAGGTGCTTTAGACACCAACGTCATCGACGTTATGCCAGGAGACGTTGGGAAAGAGCACTACAACTAGCCCCAAAGCTTCGGACTTTGTTATTTTTCTCCCAATCAGTCTGGGTCTTCAACAGCAAGCCAGAGAAGATCACCCTGAGGTATCCAGGCAGTCACAATCGCTGTTAACTGCAGTCAAAAAAGAGTTTACTTAAGAAGCTCACTGGTCTTTTGAAGGGCCATCAGACGTCGAACTACCTTGCCAACAAATATATTAGAACTTAACAAAGTTGACAGAAAACACACTTTAGGGGTCACACAAATTTTAAGTATGCCAAAAGTCGCAAGAGGGTGAATCGGAAGAAAAACTTTAAGTGTATCTTATAAATACAATTTTACTTAGGCGTCAAGAAACTGACGCAGAAAATTTATCGAGATTGAAACAGCAGCGTCAAAATCGACAACTAAATAGTCCATTACGTGAGAGATCAGCTTTTCATTGTACCCTCACAGCAATCTCTGAAATCTTTAAAGATCCTACGTCAGATTTTTTAATGAGTAGAAAATGTATTTGTGTTTTTGTGGCAATAAAAATGTAGGATTCAAGGTCCAGGACTTTGTTGCTCTGGTAATAAAGTTGTGAGATATGAAAAAAAAATTTTTTTTTTAATATAACTTTTGGGGGTTTAAAATCTTAACAGCTTTAAAAAATAGCCGTTTTCGTGAATTACGCGGGAGAAACTGTAAATCAACGGCTTTTTATACCCACCAATTATTTTATGGCATAAAGAACGCACGGTCCTTTTCAGCATGATAATTTTTTTGAATTCTTACACCTCATTATTCAACCAAATAAACTATATGAATTCCGAAAAAATGTGTTTTTAATAAGAAGATTTTTGTTCTAAGATGTATCAGGAATATGTGTAAAATTTCTAACTGAAAATGTTTCACATTACATGTCAACACACTACGGTGTTTTATTTAGTAAGTATCGGGCGAAGCCGAGACGGGGGGCTGCTAGTAATCATATAAGTGGGGATGTAAAAAGACGTATGTAAAGTGGGGGAATTGAGCTCATAAGCCTGATGCGTAACTTTGCTAACGTCATTTGTCTTTCGATCGTCATTGAGAAAATTCAGAGCAGTTGGAGCAGAGAAGAAAAAGATAATAAAGAACGACAAGAAGAGTGAAAAAAATTTAAGAAGAGACACGCCGAGGAATAGAAGGAAAAAGATTCTAAGAAAAAATCAAAAGATAATAAGTGTTGTGAAACCCTATAAAAATAATTTTCTTCAAGAAATTTTTACTTATCAAAATGTTGCATGAACCGACCATTTATAAGTTTACTACCAATGTTAAAAATCAAAAACTTTTAACTGAAGATGGTAGTGATAGAAAAGAGAAATCTTTGTTGAAAAATTTTACAAAAAAGTATTTAACCAATATAGGAACTGTAGGTCAAATAAGGACAGTTCAAGATAATTGTACGGATGAAGTAGAAAAAAAGCAAAAATCGAGTATGTGATGGATATGCAAGGTTTTAAAAAGCCTGGCTATGATTAGGTGTTAAAAGAATCAGCTATTCTTTCTCTCAATACTAACGACACTATAGCACGATTATTCCTTTTCAAACCCCTTTCTGCCCCACGTAAATTACCACAAAAGTATAAACATGAAAATCTATATTTCGAACTTCACTATCATGGATTAACCTGTGATTTAAGTAATATTGAGTACACAGAAATAGGAAATATTCTTCGTGAAAACCATAAAGACGCTATTAAGATTTTTGTAATAGGGGAGTTGAAACAAAAGTGGATTGAAAGATTTAATTTTCAAGTAACTGATATGACAGACTATCCACCTTCTAAACTTCCAAGGTTGGTAACCATATGTACATATTATAATGGATTCTATAAATCTATGTGTGCTCTTCATAATGTTAGACGTATGAAAACTTTTTACTACCACATTGAATGGGAAGATGTCATCAGCTCTGATCAAGAGGAGTTATAAATACTGGTTGTATTTTATTATTCTCTCAGTTTCACAATATATTATAAGTAGTAAGAGCAATGGTGAAGAAGAAAAGACGTTGCTCGTCAAATAGAGAAGACACGGAGAAAAAAATTTTCAACCAAAATACCATAGATATTCATCAAATGCATCATGGATTTTATCATCAGTATTCATGGCTTTCATAATGCTGATAAATATTTTATACCGAAAAAATTTTCAGTGGTTTCATTGCATGGTAACGTTATTGGACATTGGATAATTACGTCACCTTGCAGTTTCAATGATTTACCACTTGATGTAAAAAAGTATAATAATTATTAAACACTAGAAGTGCATGAAATCGAATGGTTTCAGGATAATATTACATTAAATGACTTAAAGTATTATCCGATTAAAATATTGAAATAAATGCAAGTTAGTTACTTCAATCCCAACGCTTGAAGTTCACGATTTGCCTCAAATATGTCAGCCCTTCAACCTCGAGGATAAAATCGCTTCAATCGTATATCTTACACATGGGCAACATCACTTGAAAAAGAAAAAACATTTTTGTGCCTTACACAAAGCGCACTTGTTAAAACAATGGTTCATTAAGAGGACATTATTCAACTCATCAAAGCAAGACAGTGATTCATTTTACGCAGCATACAAACGCCTAAGGCGTCAAAAGCTACAGTATAGGCGGATGAGTGGTCTCGACGTAGACGATTAAATGTAATATATGATGAAAGGAAGTAGTGAAACTTTTTAATGTATACTCTTATGAACAGTTATAAAATAAATTTCTTAAACTGATACGTGCTATTAATTTTTATTTAAACCACCTTTCTAAAATTTCCCCTCATTTACTGTTAGAAAGAATATATAAACTTATTTATTAAATTAAAATTATTATCACTCCAACTGTAGAATGTATGCATCATTGACATGGTCTGTTGTATTTCCTACTTGCTGTTTCAATCTTTAATTATAATTTAAATTTAAAAAAATTATTTTATTATGTTGTCTAAAGTCTGCCTTTTATACTAGACTAGTGGAAAACTCGTCATAATTCATGTAAATTTCTTAAAATTTTTTTCCAAACTAAAGTTTTGGCAAACTCCTAGTATGCTATACTGATGACTCAGTTCCTCAATACTATGGTTACTGGATCTATGGGACTATTTGCTGCACAGATTCTCAAAGAAGAGCGGTAAAAAAAAAAAAATCTGGACTCGCATACAAAACCAAATATGCGCTATCCATTCGTCAACGTAAGCAGCGCACGCAAAAAAAAGAAAGAAATATTTCTACACTTTCGTTTTTTAGTTACAAGAGAATTACATTACTTCCACTGGCTTCATTTATTTGTTTAGGAATTCATAAAAAAATGTCAATTTTTAATTTTGTTTTTGTTTGTATCTTCAGTTCTGTTACTCTAAGAAAAAATGTTTGACCTCATTATCTTCAAATTTCCTATGAAAAACACACTTTGGCAAATCCAATTTTCATTGTCAGAAACACGTATAAACTATATGAATTCCGAAAAAATGTGTTTTTAATAAGAAGATTTTTGTTCTAAGATGTATCAGGAATATGTGTAAAATTTCTAACTGAAAATGTTTCACATTACATGTCAACACACTACGGTGTTTTATTTAGTAAGTCTCGGGCGAATCCGAGACGGGGGGCTNAATAAAACTTAAAGATATTATTGGAAAATTAACAGTCAGTTTATTGACATGTTATTTTGATAATAAAATAATGTGTAATCTTAGTCATGATAAAAAATTTAAATAAACTCATTTCTGTGAACTTTAACGTTTCATCACCAAACGTATTATTTGCAACAATTGTAAATACCCCAATTAATTTTGCATACCTTGTAAAAAATATTAAATTCGTTGTAAAAAAACACGAAACTAAAAAAAAATTCTTCTAGCTCTCTCTGAAACCACTTTACAAGACACTGGCATTTTTTGCACTAACGGTCTAATAATTAAATTTCTTAATGCGGAAAAATTTGTGTATCATCTTCGTGTATTTTTGTACCACACTGTCAGAGCACTTTATCCATTTCATTGGAAGGAAATCTAAAAAAAATCAAGAAAGTTGCATTGTATGAGCTGAGGCAGCTAAGTGCTCTTATTTGTACCCCTCTCTAGTGACTAACTGACCAAACAGCAGTGTTGGTTTTAAGATGGCAAAAAGTGGTCTACTCACCACTATTCCGTCTAAAAAAAGTGATAGGAAAACTGATTTTCGGTCGTGGCTACTCGACAGCACTCAGTGTCATATGCTACGATAACAGTTCTCAAATACTAGTCATGCATGATACAACTATATATACATGTGATTATAAATGTACCAGTTGACTGTTGCACTATAGTGGTCCAGTGCGCTGTCCTATCATGCCTGTCTCCTGTACCGGTGCTGATAACTGAGAAACCAAGAGCTAAGCCAACGTTAATGCTGATACTTATGAGTACTGACCAAAGGCTTGACCTTGACCTTTCTTTAACAAAATATAGCCGATTTTACCAAGTCAAACAAAAAGGTGAACAGAGAAACTACTGTGACAGCGAGCTATCAACTCGTAAAAGTACCTGCTATTTTGTCGCAAGGGTGTCATCACTAAGAACCTTGACATAGATAGAATGATTATCAAGCAGGTATTTACTGTTTTTACAACAATCACTGTTTTGATGTATCAAAATGTTAAAAGTTTAAAAATAAGTTATCAGTAGTAATTAAACAATGAAGCCTTATTAAATAATATCTTTTAAAACCAATAAAAGTCTTTGCTACAAAAACTCTGATTGAAGCACATCTGATAAGTAAACTGCAAATTTCAGAGCACAACAGTATTGAATAAGGTGCAGTGGTAGTTTTTGACCCTTTTTTTGATTGTATTAAGCTTTATAAATAAATCTAACTGGGCTCTAATAGAATATTGCTGAGAAATGAGAAATTTTCAGACGTTTTCAATAACAACGTTGTAATTACTTTTCCTGCACAAGCTAGTGAATGAAATGGACTAAAACAATCAAAAAAATCTAATCAAGAACCAAGAGATTACCTTTTAATTTATAAGTCCTATGCTGCAGTTATAGCAATAGTTCTATCTGGCACAACTTGTAAAGATGATAGCGACTTATAATGTAACAAAAAATAAGTTTTTAATACAATGAATCAAGCTACTAAAAATAGTATGAAAAATTTCGACTTGAACACCATCGCTGCAAATTTAGATGATAAAAATGTAAATGAAGAAAAATCAAGTTCTAATGAAGATTGATAGGAAAATGTACTTGGCCCTTCCAAATCATCAGATAGCTGTCAATTACCAGTTTCTCCTGAGGCTGTAGTAAGATTGCTTCGAAATACATATTTTTCAATAGAGTTATGGATAAAACTATATATAAAACTGTAAATGTGGCGTGGTCACCGACAGTACAGCAGCCCACCATCTTTTTAATGTTTCTGGCTGCAGGAACAGCTGCTCAGCATTTTAATGCAACTTTTGGACCAGTTTGACTTTCTATTCTCACAATCTGGAGCAACCAGAAGCAGCTTAAATATGCAACTTAAGAGCAGTACGCCAAGGGACCAAAGCTTTCGTTCTTTTTTTACTGATGTACATCTATAATGTTTATAGTTCTATAAAATTGGGTATGATAGTTGTAACTACCAAATAAATTGAAGAACTGTAACCTTACTACAAAAAGTTGATCAGAAAAGACAAACTGTCCATCGCCTGGAATTCTCATAATTTTAATCTTCTTCTGAGTTATGCAGAAGACATTAGAATTTCGATATTCCAGCGTGTGGTCGATCAATTCCTTTTACGGTGAAAACATGGTTTGCAAATAAGCTCAAACAAATCGGAGAAAATTTTATGTGTCTTTGTGTTCAAGTAGTAAATACTGATTTTAATGGCTAGGCAGTAGTATATTCTTGTTTCTACGTATGCTGGGCTTTTCCTGAGGCTCGAGAAGCTTTGACAGCTTCGAATAGAAAGCCCCAGAACAAATTCGCAATGCTATCGAATAAAAAGTAGTGTGAAATTTTTGCTTGATTTAATTTTTACTTGGATGATATCGTAACAAGATTAGTCAAGCATGCTCCGGTTGCAATAAAGAAATAATGCAGTTATTGCTTTGCAGCTCACTATATTTACCAAAAAAAGAAATTTTACCAGTAATCAAAAAAAAAGGAAAAATGCGTTATTGTGACAGATGATTCTAGTGTTAGACAAGCGATGCTTTAAATTGAAAATCAACAACTGCTATAATTTTTTGTCACGTAAGGACGAGTAGCGAGTCAATCATGTAGAAAATTACGACCAAGTTTTTCAATAAACTACTGCCTTGACACAACAAGTAGCGAACATTTCGTGCAGTATTTATCTAATCTGCCTCAATGTCTCAGGGCTTTAATTAAAAAAGCAAAATCACTGAATCAGAGTAAGATGCTTGAAAATCTCTGCTAGGTTGCCGCTGCTTGGGCACGACTTAGAAGTGACTCGAATCGTCCAGATCTTCGAGAAAAATTGCTGCTGCGTGGAAGCTTCTTATTTTCTCGACGGGGCATATACTTCTGCCTGCTCCGCTCTTGCCGTACATGCTAGTGGTAAGCTCAGCCGAAAAACCAAGACAAAGCATGGGAGAGACGGGCCACACACAAGTAAAAGAGTCATTACACCTGTCGCAGATGACCCTACCTCCCGTAAAGTAGAATCATTTAGTCATATTAAAGGCTTGCAGTAACCGAGCAGAGATATTCGATTTGTGGCGCTCAACCATAACTAAACGTATCGCTCGCATTAACGCAACACGCGTCAACGATCAAATATACGGTGCATTTAATCTAACATAGTAGGAAAGCCTAAATGCGTCGTAGAAACTATGCCTAGGCTACTCAATTCGTAAAAGTAGCTTTACATTGCAAGTGAGTTAACGTACAAACAAAATATTATTGTTATGGAAAATTAAGTTGGACAAAAAAAAAAAAATCTAAACATAACAAGTTATTAAAAAAGGAATTAACAGAACGAAAAAAAAAAAAAACATAATCTAAGAAATTTAAGTAACTACCTCGATTTTCGTGGCCAACGTCAACAGCTCTTCAAATGTGAGTGTGTGGTCCTCAATGACTCTGAGAAAGTGATGCTTAAAACTTCACATCTCCGTTTTCCAGAGTCCACCAAAATGTGGGGCTCGAGGCGGAATAAACGACCACTGGGTTCCTTGGAAAGCTAACGTTGATAACACGATGTCCATAAAGGGCGATGACTTAACGAAAAGCGCCTGCAGCTCCTTGGCAGCTCGTTTGAACGTGGTGGCTTTATCGGAGTAGAGTTTTACTGGTACTCTTTGACGAGCGCAGAACCGTGCATACGCTGCAAGAAAAGATTTAGTAGTTAAGTCCGACAGAATCTCAATGTGCACGGCTCGTGTGGCTAGGCAAATAAAAATTGCGACGTAGCCTTTCATAGATTTTGCGCTTCGACAGCATAAGTTGCACGCTGCCATGGAGTGTCAACTGATGGACTTCTTCGACGAGTCCTTTGACCAGAATACATCCCCCTGGTAACACAATCAGATGCTTCTCGTTATAAGGGATTGGCGAATAATGCAGACGTCCTTCAACTTGGATCAAGCCCCGCTCACAGACAAAGGGACTGAGTCGTGCCAGTGGACTGCGCTTGAAAAGCGGCTTACTTGCTGATAATCGGTCTCGCTCCTCTTTATAGTGCTGTTGCTGAATGGTTCTGTAACAAATAATTTGAGCGCGAACCCATTCCTGTTGCGAGATAAATTTATCCCGTTTTTGCGGCTCATCAGACTTTAAAATCTAGCGTCCACAGTAGATCAGGAAGTGTATGATTTTCCCAAAATGCGAAAACTTTTGCAGTGAAGGTAATCGTGACCAAAAACATAAAATTATCTTCCTTGGGGAGCCAATTAAGGCCTAGCTTGTATATTACCTCTTCTTTGTTCACGTTTACCTCACCCATTGGTGTTGCGTTCAAACCTGTTAGCAACTGTCACCTGTTAGCATCAGCTGCTCTCGCCGTCAGAGTGCCTCCTCAACCGTGTCTGCGCTGGCGAAGAAATTGTCAACGTAGAGCGTATGAAGAAAAATTTCCGTGGCATCCAGGTTATCGTCAGCTCCATCAATGACGAGCTGCTTCAGCATTCTTAAAGCGAGATATGGGGCTGATGCAGTACTATATATCACTATGACCCATCTGCATTTCTTGGGTAGTTGACTGCTGTCTTCTTGCCAAAGAATTCATTGCTAATCGACCAATCGATGTCATCTCGCTGTAATCTGCCTAAACATCTTCATTACATCAGACGTAGAAGCAAATTTAAACCTCATCCAACGGGTTAAAACCAGTGCGATATCCGCCTTTAATTTTGGACCAGATGAGAGCATGTCGTTAAGTGAAACTCCATTACGGGATTTTTGCGACGCGTTGAATACTACGCGTATCTTTGCAAGATTGTCAGATTTCACTACTGCATGATGGGGCATGTAGTAGCAGGGTTGGCTGAGTTAATGGTCAGGGACAAGCTCCACGTGCTGCAGATTAAGATATTCACACATGAGGGGTTGGTAGTGCTCAGCCAATTGCGGATTGGATTGCAGCCACCACTTGGAGTGAGCCAAGCAAACTACGGCTATGTATCTAGAACCGACGAACTTGGGTTTTTTTATCAAAGGGCAAGCAAACGACGAATCGTCCATTCTCATCACGTGCATACGTTTTGCAAAAAAACTCTTCACATTTCTTTTCATCAGCGGTAAACAAAGGCTCGACTCACTAGAATGAAAACTGGATAAACATCAGCTCCTAAAGTTATGTCGATCTTTGCAAGGTCAGTATAATTTGGATCTGCGAGCTCCAGGCCATCGAGATGCAGCCAATACCCTCGAGTGAGCTTTTGCTTTGGTAAATACCTCGTAAGCTCTTTAAGAACTAAAGCCGAAAAATCCATTGCAAACCCTGGTGTTTTGCTCGTCTTCAGAATACCGTGAGCGATATCATAATATTTAGAAGACGTCTTTGCACCGACACCGAAAACTGAGATAGACGTCTTCTCTGAGTCAAGCTTGAGATAATGCAATGTGTGCTGTGAAATGAAACACCTTTCTGTACAGAGATCTATCGAAGCACGAACTTCTAGAGATTTACTGGCAGGGTTGGCAACCATGACGCAGGCTGGTGCTAGAATAACAAATGCTCCTACAGAGACCCTATGCGATGAAATTTCACTAGTTGAATTGGCATAAGTAGCCGTAGTGCTAGTGACCTGCGCAGCATTATAAATCGAATGAAACGGGCCACGGTTACCAAACTCCTGATTATGCGAATAGTCTGTATGAAGCTTGGTATAATATGCTACCTGGCAGATGAAACACTGATGTTTTGAATTGCATTTGTCCGCGAAATGATCTCTCTTGAAAAACATTGAGGCAAAGTTTAGCCCTTTTGCAGAACTCTAAATGTTGAGAAGGCGTTTGAGCATTGAACTGGCTGCAGCGCTGCAGCCAGTGATTGATTTTACAAAGACCGCATAAGGGTCCTGACTTTGAATCTGTTGACTCGACAGTCTGTGCATTATTGACAGTAACGTGGTTGGAGGATCAAGAAACCGTATTTTTCGCGTTCTTACCCGTTAATTCACAGTTTTCGGGCGTGGTTCACGCTTGCTCGAGCGATGGAACACGCTTCTCTAAAAACCGTAATAACGCGTCATAAGTCTAGAAGCCCTGAACTGCGCTCTGGGAAACTTCTCACACTTCTCGAGAACTCAAGTCAAGCTTTCTAATAATGCAATGTACCATCTAATCACCAGAATATTTAACCGGGCAATTCTAAAAATGAAGCGCATGAATAGCTTCCTCGACTTGATCTATTATTTCGTTTAAGTCGTGAACATTGCGAACTTTAACTGACGGTAGCTGTGACAGGTTATCAAGGGTGTTAAGCAATTGAACTCGCGGATTGTCATAACGCCGTACCAGCTTGTCCCATGCCACATCAAAGTTCGTTTCAATCACGTTAAGTCCCTTTAAACGTTGTGTTGCTTGGCCTTGAACTGCGTTAAGCAAATGTTGTAGTTTTTTGACACGCGGTATATTGGCCTTATTTTTTATTAAAGAGCAAAAACGCTGCTTGAAGCTCTCCCATTCTCCTTGGTTGCCGGAGAACGTGGGTAACAAAATGCTTAGGAGTGTTAAACGAGAAGAAGAAGCGTTACAATTTTGTACAATAGGCTGGGCAGCTGATGGATCCTGATAAGGGGGTTGCGGGCTTAGCTCCGTAAGCTTGCCGCATAACCTGGCACATGTGCTCGTGTACTCAACATCAGATTTATTATAAAGATTGTCTTTTAAATACGGATTTTCCTTTAGTTGCTCGTTGTACTGGAGCAAATCATCATGTTGATTCTCAAATTTTGACCAATATTTCTCAAGCAACTGATTATGCGAAATGAAATGATCGGTTCTTTGTGCTCCTACACGTGTCTTTTCTGTGAAATTTAAAAATAAATTGACGATTTGTTTAAACGTGCCAAGCTAAATTTTTAATATCTCCTCCATAAAAACGCTCTAAGAAGGAAATCCGAAGTAAAACCTATGTGAGGGTAAAAAAACGTTAGCAAACGAATTTTTCATTATGAAAACAATGTCAGAAGATTAGTAGAAGACGCAGGCTTACCGTCCCTTTCACCTCTCCCCGTCTCGCGGTCTCGTCCAAACTGCTGAAGAAAATAGGCCTGTGAGAATCGATATGAACAGGGCGAAGAAGGAGCGGCAAAGTATGGTAAGAACCTCACTAACTATGCGAAGATCCACACAAAACACAGACCATGATAGCTTTCGTTGTGCTCCAAATGTATCTCTCTCGATACTTAATGATAGCAAGTGCTTTAGATACTTGCGTGCTCAATGACGTCACGATGGTTTTGAAGATGACTTCGCTAGGCACCGAACATGCTCTCCAGAAAAGTAAAAACAAAACCGAGCTGTGCTACCAAATGTTTCTACGTATGCTGGGCTTTTCTCGAGGCTTGAGAAGCTTCAACAGCCCCGAATAAAAAGGCTCAGGACAAATTTGAACTGCTATCGAATAAAAAGGGGTGTAAAGTTATTACTTGTTTTAATTTTTTCTTGGATGATATCGTAACGAGATTTGTCAAGCATGCTTCGGTTGCAATGAAAAAATAATGCAGTTATTTCTTACCAACACACTATATTTGCCAAAGAGATAAATCTTACAAGTAATCAAAAAAAGAAAAAACACGTTACTGCGACAGATGATTCTAGAGTTAGACAAGCGATGCTTTTAATTGAAAATCGACAACTGCTATAATTTTCTGTCACGTAAGGACGAGTAGCGAGTCAATCATGTAGAAAATTACGACCAAGTTCTTCAATAAACTACTGCCTCAACACGACGAGTAGCAAACCGTTCGTGCAGCATTTATCTAATCTGCCTCAATGTCTCAGGGCTTTAATTAAAAAAGCAAAATCACTGAATCAGCGTAAGATGCTTGAAAATCTCTGCTAGGTTGCCGCTGCTTGGGCACGACTTAGAAGTGACTCGAATCGTCCAGATCTTCGAGAAAAATTGCTGCTGCGTGGAAGCTTCTTATTTTCTCGACGGGGCATATACTTCTGCCTGCTCCGCTCTTGCCGTACCCACCAGTGGCGAGCTCAGCCAAAAAACCAAGACAAAGCACGGGGGAAGGGGCCACACACAAGGACAAGAGTAATTTCACCTGTCGCAGATGACCTTACCTCTCATAGAGTAGAACCCTCGAGTCATATTTAAGGCTCGCAACAACCGAGCAGAGATATTCGGTTCGTAGCGCTCAACCATAACCAAAAAATTCTCTTTTAGATAAAGCTAACCAAGGATCTTGTTACCGTCTGGGGTATTATTTTAATAATTATTGTATATTAAAATAACCATTTTTCTCTAAATTCGATCGTTTTACATAAATTTGAATTTGGAAATATCGCGCTCAGCTCCGACTTCAAACTTTTCACTTGATAGTACCGTCTACCGCTCGCCAGGTGGCAACTACTGGTCTTTAGTGAACATCGCAAGTAAGAAGGCAACGTAAAGTATATAAGAAGGATTGCGTGACGACCATCGAGATCGCCTCAGATCATGCATAAACGTGCAATGCATGAATCTCTCACTTGGTATAATTAAAATATACGAAGCAGTGGTAGTAGAAAAGTACATATTCAATAAAAATCACTGTACACTAAACCACTCTATTACTTTCTTGAAACCTCACCATACGCCCCTCCTATCTCTCTCTCATGCCTCATAAGTTTATATACATATTACCTTTGGTCCAAGACCCAGAAATCTCTCGGGACGATCTTCAAGGTGACATCAAAAACCCCAGCAAGGTCAACTAGGTCGTAAAAAATTACGGCTCTGACATTACCCTACTTCAACGCTCTACACTTCGGCGAAGCTAGCGTACTTACTGCACCTACGACGTCAGGGCGATACCACCTTCATTGTTCGTCCACGAAGGGAGAACTTGGCTCTCCCGAAGTGACAGCGGTTGCGTTCAACTACACCCCCCTTGTTTAAAGTCGCCCATTCCCAAAGGCCACTTTTAAAAATCTGCTTTAACTTTAAAAAAATTGTTAATTCTTTCCCTAGCGTTAATCCATTCTTGCACGTTCAACTGATAATTCAAACAAAAGTTAATTACAAGAATGATGCTGTATAACTCCCCCATCTCTAGTGTAACGGTAGTTGACTATGCAAAAATACTGTAGTAGAAGGTATACATGTGATACACCTAACAATTAGAATTGAAAACAAAACGTATTATTACCCGGACTTAGCAATATAACATTCAGTTTAGACTGCACCGCTAAAATTGATGATCAAACTACTTAATTCCAGCCACTCCAATATACGTAATTAAAACCCTTTAACTAGTGTTCTCATACTTTATGTAGCTCCACAATCCTTCAAAGTAATATTTTCTAGCTTGCTGTATGCCAATATAATTAAACTGACGGCTAGAAATAGCTTAGCTTTTTTTATTTTAGTTAATAGTTCAATTATTTTTCTAGCGAATAAGTGGCGGCAATGAGTTGCTTAGTTGTGTATTATTTTGTCAATGTTTAATCGCCTACAGACACTTTTTTTGTTTACAATATAGATGATTGGTTAGATTTTTGCTTGCCGATGCTTGCTTGCCAAAGATCTTCTTAAGATTTTTTTATTTCATGTTTTACTAGGTTATCACGACAGCTTATTGCCCTAGTCCCTGAGGTTGCTCACTCAACACCATATAATTGATACCATATTTATATTACACTATGAGCACAGTGTAAGTATCTCTGATGAAGCACCTTGCCAGATAAACTGACACTCTTTGCCCTAATAGTGCATCAAATTCAGTCATCACTTTATAGAATTTTCCTGTAAAAAAACTCCATAGCAAGACGCTCACTCCTTGCTGGTAAGGCCACAAATTCCTGCGGGCATTAAATTCTCTAATCCCTACTTGTAACCCTAACACTACATCGTATTTACCTATGGTCGAAGACCTTATCAGCAAAAAAAAAACTCGAAATTAGTTTGAAGAAAAATTCCATGGAAAAACCCGCCTTGAAATAACTGGAAAATCATAGACACTTTTTCCAGTGGAAGCAGTTTGAACTCGAAGGAAATCGAACCCACGACCCCTGGAATGGCGTTGAATCAACAACGAGCACGATAACCACTGAGTCAACGCCATTGCCAAGGAAAAATAAATTATTCATTAAATGAAATTATCAGTAGCTGGTTGTCTTATTCTCAGCGTACGTTCACAGAACAAATGATATATTTATTTAGTTAACTAATAAAAACGTAAAGTAACCTTTGCTGCCGCTTGTTCACCATAGAAGGAACTTATTTATCAAACAAACTGATACATAGCAAAGTTCCTCACTGCCCTTACTTACTTTCTCAATCAATAGATTATTTATCAAATAAATTAATAAATAGCCAAGCTACTTATTGCCACCACATGCTCACAAAAAAAGACATAATTCAATTCTCAAATGGGCTAAAAAAAGCTTAGCTACTCATTGCAATTGCTTACTCGTAAACAAATAATTTATTTATTAAAAAACTAATGAATAGCTTAGCTACTAGTGGCCGTCGCTTTTTAGCTAAAACAATAGCTTGTTTATTAAATAACCTTAAAACTACTTGAGTAACATACTGCCGTTGCTTGCTCACCAAAGTGAAAATGAAATTTTCATGTGAACTAATGAATAGCTACCAATAACTTAATAACCCTTACTGAATTGCTCACCAAAATCAGTGGACAGTGGGGGCTTGGGTACCCATGTAAGAAGTAATATTTCTATAAAATTTTATGGCAAATAATTTAATAATAAATATAAGTATATCTCACATAAAACGATATTATGTACAAAGGTGGTGCAATTATATTTGAAATGAGTGTATCTACTTTAGTTGGGTGAGGTTTCCATAAATATTTTAATATCTAATAACAGAACAGTTATAAATAACATTTTATGGCACAATACAGTAAAAACAATATGGTGGCTGGCCAGTATAAGACTGTGTGGTTTCATCGAGTCTTCCAATGGCTTCAAAACACCTTTCTTAGAAAATAAAAAATACCCTCATAATTTTATAATATTATGCTATTTATCAGATCGTTGAACTGTACCTTTTGTCACATGTTTAATTTAAAAAACTTGTAATTTAACATTTAACCGTATAGAAAAATATTTAATGAGCTTGTTTCATTTTTTAAGCACATCTATATTATTTTTTTTTTTTTTTTTTTTTGTTCAATAGTAACACAAAAAAAGGGGTCAAGTATGCGTGAAAGTGTGTTTGTAAGATCATCCTTATAATAATTTCCAGCGTTGCAGCATATGTTTACGTTCCTTCCACCTATCTGAATTTTGTTCTCAATTACAAAGAAAAAATTGTGAAAGAAGAAACTGTAATAAAAAACAATTATTGTATGTCTACAGTACGGAAATTTTTTTTTTTTTATTGTGAAAATTCTAAAAAAATGTGAAAAAATCGTATAAACAGTAATTTATGTATTTTAAGAGTAACAAATTAATGATAAATAGATAAATCATCCAAATTACTTAATGTCAAATAGAACAAAATAAAAAAATAAATAACAAAAAAAATTTACATTGAAAATAATTAACATTGCAAGTGAATTACGAAATGTAAGATAAAACTAAGTAATCAGTTTTTCTATGCCAGGCCTACTTATAGCAGAGTGGATAAAAGACTCGCCCAGTGTGTATAAGGACGAGGGTTCAAACTGTGACGTGGCAAAATTTGCTTCGCAATTTTGTTTGCCACGCCACAGTTGACGCCCCTGCTTTGAAGCTAGATAATCATGCTGATGTATATAGCCTTTTCCGTGTGCTCTGTTGTAGCGAATTTTTCATAAGGAGAAGAAAGGACGAGGCGCGAAGGGCCCATGGATCAAGGTAGTATGAAGAGTGTGTATGGAGATTTTTGTAAGTGCCGCGGTGGCGACACGAATGAGAGAGATCGGTGGATAAGGTAGGGACCGGGTTGGTAGTTCAATAGATAGTTAGTTGACCTACCGAGCGACGAGTTGGGGATGGACGCGACTGATGAGTTCAGTGGGTGGGAGACCACCGAGCGCGAAGTGTAGGAGAGAGTATGTGGAGCGAGAGAGCTGAGAGTATAGCGAGTATTAAGTGCGGGAGAGAGAGAGAGAGAGCAAGTGAGAGAGTAAGCGGGAAGAAGGACCAAGAAAAATAAGCCTGATACCGACCTATCTGACCCTGAACGGCGGCCATCTTGAGACGAAGCGTCCTCCCATAACGACCCGAGCCAAGCCCGAGGAGAGAGGTGTACCGGACAGCAGGCGAGAGAGGCCCAGGTATCACGCAGCGTCGACTTCCTGGACTGCGACCCTCGACGCTCATGGTGAACTGGTCTTACCGTAAGGAAGCACGGGATCCGCCAAGGTAGTGTGTAGGTTACGTGGGGACGCAGGTGAGATTTTAGGCTATAGCAATAGACGCGAGAGCAGGAGTGCTGAGTCATTGAGTTTTGCTGCTCAAGTTATTATTTATTTAAATAAACTAGCGCACTAGCAGTAAGCGCGCTGGGTCATTGAGTTTTGCCACTCGAGTTTTCATTTATTGAAATAAGCTAGCGCGCTGGCCGTAAGCACGCTAGGTCATTGGATTAAGCAGCCCGAGTTCATAATTTATTTTAAAAACCAAGCACGCTGGCAGTAAGCGCGCCGGGTTATTGAGTTTTAAGTACTTGGGTTGATGTTTTCGGGCTTTGCGCACAGGCTCTGTAAGTTTGCACTGAGAAACTGACGTAGCAGCGTCTGCTGTAAAGTGTGGTTGGTACTGCTATACTCACATGTTAGTGGCAGTTTAGTTGCGCGTACCAGAAACTCTGGCAGCTACTACCAGAGTCTGTATTGTGGCGACAGCCAGACTACGCAAAGTACACATTGCCAAAACATAAAAGCATCGCTTACTATATATATACGGAGAGTACAGAGTATTGCATGAAAGTATATCATATACGTCGTAGCGATGCTTATACTGACAATACCAGTATATTACAATGTATTTTACTATATGAGTAACTTTGTTCTTGTGCAATACAGCGAGTGTGTTTGTTCCTAATAAGATGTCCTTCTAACCTCTAAGCAAGTTTAATAGGTAAACATGTTGCTAAAGGCGATTATTGTGTTTTATTTTTACAATAAAGTCAAAACATTTATTGAAATTAATCTAGATAGAATCTAAATATTCAAGATTGTACTTTAGTACAAAAAAAGAAAACAAATTTTGTTTGTACTGAGAACAGATTCTAAAATTTCTTTTATTTTTGTAAACAAATACAATAATCAAAACGAGTATGTGAAAACACTTCTGCTTAACAAATAATAAAAGTTCAAATAATTGATACTCTGCAAATATCAAGTGCTTCTCGTACTTACGAAAAAAATGTTACACTACTCGTGTGATTATACAGTAGTTGTAACAATACTCAGTAGTCAGCGCTGCTTTCATGTTTTGGCAGTTCGTACTTTGCGTGGTCTGGCTGTCGCCACTAAACATAATCTGGTAGTAGCTGCCAGAGTTTCTAGTACGCGCAACTAAACTGCCACTACCATGTGAGTATAGCAGTACCAACCACACTTTATAGCAGATGCTGCTACGTCAGTTTCTCAGTGTGAAGTGATGGAACGACGCGCAAGTACTCGGCCAATGAGAGACCTCCTGCGCACAAGCGTGCGCGAGTTCTCAGCACGATATCGGAGCACTGGCTGGTACATGTATACACACAAGTATGTGTAGGTACGTCATATATGACTAGTATTTGAGAACTGCGGTCGTAGCATACGACGCTGTGTGCTGTCACGCACCCACGACTGAAAAGCAGTCTCCTTACCATTTTTTTAGACGGGAAAGTGGTGGGGGAACCACTTTTTGATATCTTGAAACCAACTCTGCCAATCAGATTTGTCAAAACACGGACTACGGCTAGCATTTGCATTTCTATAAGTTGTTTTACATAGTCATACAGTAAAAGATAGTATTAAACATAGAATATTCTTATCTAACAAATCTTCATCAAGGATACCTTTATTGTATCATAGGAACAAGTTGGTACCCCGAAAATAGAGATTCTTATTCTTTTAATGCCTTGGGCACTTGAATGTAAAATTTGTTTTTTTTTTTAATTTTTTCATACATTTTCTTTAATATTATTTTACTTCAATAAAAAAGTGCCCCATATCATTGGACTTGCACGAAAATGTGTAAATAGGGAAAAATTGCTCTGCTACCGAGCACGCTGAAATTCAATTGATGAAGAAGACTACATTATACGACGATTTATCGTAAATATATTTAACCCTGGACATAATACTGCACAGAATGAACGACGAAACTGATGCTGTTGTAACACCAAAGTTTATAGACAGACGGTAGTTGCTGCAAAAGTAGATCATAAAAAAATCAAAACTGTAATGTATCGAAAATTGCTAAAATTTATTGTGCACAAGAATTTGAATATATATATATATATATATCACTTTTCGTATCTAATTTGTTAATTAGGCATGTTTAATGTTTACTACTATGTTTGTTACTGTATAATTATGTGAGACAACTTATTCAAAATTAAACACCTGCCGTAAACTGAGTTTTTTTGACCCATGTGCACTGTCACTGGTTGGTCACCTAGTCACAAGAGAGGGGTACAGATAGGAGCGCTGAGCTGCCTGAGCTCTTACAATGTGACTTTTTCAACTTTGTTTAAGCTTCTCTTTTAATGAAATAGATAAAAAAGCTACGTCAGTATGATACAAAAATACATAAAGATAATACACTAATTTTTTTGCAGTAAGGAATTTTATTATTACCCCATTTTTTCAAAAATAACAATTTCTTGTATCTGGCTTCAGAGTGATCTGGAGCAATTTTTCTTGAATTTGTGTTTTCCTACGATTAATGCAATGAAGTGCGTATGGAAAGAAAGTGCTAAATTGACTGACATATTAGCAGTTGATTTACTTGCAAAATAAAATTTTTCGTGGCAATGCGTCCAAATTCACTAAGATATTATTTTTTGTCATGACTAACATTAAATATAATATTTTTACCGAAACAAAATGTCAGTAAACTGACCATGAAGTTTGTAATAACTCTTCCAGTTGTTACTTTCAAAAATTAATTAATAAAGAACTTTTAAGTATTTTGCAATTATTTACACATACCAAAATCTGACGTTGATAGTGGTGATATCGAGAATCTCGAAGTATAAACCAAATTCACCGGTAATCTTAAAGTATGCTCTGAATACACCAAGAATCCTGATGTCAGCGCCGCATCAGAGCGAAACTCGATTTAAAATAATAGTACTTCCCGATCTTGGAACTATGAAAAATTTTAAAAATCTCGTGGTATAATTTTTCGTACATGCGCGATTCAGATGCGCAGTAGAGCTTACGTCGGAAATCTTGGTGTGCTACGTATTCACTTCGTCGTATGCATGTGAATAGGTATATATAACGGATTGTTGACTCATCACTTGTCCTTGTTGTTGTTTTTGTTAATGGAATTAATTTTGAATTGTTTATTCGCAAGATAGATGTTACCGAGAATTATGGTGGACGACTTCATCTCAACGATTTTGAAAAATTAAAGGTGTGAGAAATTGCTACTGGGCGCAAATGGTCGGAGGTTCCAATCTCTTTGAAAACAGTTTTTTTTTGTTTTTGTTTTTTTAACTGGTTAAAAGAAAAAGAAATAAAATTTATAAAAATTCAAAATGTGTGGCGTGGTGATGTCATGTGGCATCATGTGGTGTAGAGGTAATTGGAAGTACGTCATGGGGGTCGAGGTGAAGGGGGAGAATCAAGCAAAATCCATTTCTGTCACACTTTTCCTAAAAGTAAAAATCGGAAATTGTTTATATACCCTCGCACATAATGCGCCTACAGAAGTATAACTTCAAAAAGCATCGTTAATGAAAAAATTGTTTTGTAGTGCAAGACAACCTTCGTCTAAGGAGGATAGAATGACTTTCATATCTTAAAAGATTAATTGTCACGTGACCCTCGCCTTTTGATTTGTTTTGTAATTGGTCCAAACTCGCGAGGAGCGAAAAAATGCGAAAATGAAACTCTGAGAACTGATTAAAAAGAGAATAGAATTTTTTCAAATTAAGACCTTGAAATTTATATTAATCATTATTTGATTTTGTTTTTTTTTTACCAACCATAGTGACTAAAACAAAAAAAACTTCTTTTTATTGTTGACATACTATGTTCCGCTTGGGAGCCCTTCACATGATACGGCAGCACGCGCTTTATCCTTCTTAATCCTATAAAGTTAACATAAAACCAGCCAATTATGGTGGGTTGGTTTTTTATACTACAGCTTGCTTCCCATTGTCCTATTTCTTATCAAATCTATCATAGGTTCTTCAAAATTACTTTAATGCTTGGTGCCACAATCTGATGAAGAGTAAAGCGATAAATATTTTACTTATTTATTTATTTTTATATGCAGACAACTTTTGTGTATTGCAATATTTTCTATAACTCTTTAGGTATCTTATGTAAACAAATTTTATTGTAGAATAAGTAGCAGAACATTCAACCGCATTGTAAAAGAAATTGTTAAGGTTCTTCCTACCAAAAAACAACCTTGTACTTTAAGGCAGGATGCAATATTGACGAGAGAGGAGGGAAAAAATTCGATTTATTTAAAACGGAGATCGTTTAACAAAGTACTACAAATTTTGAACATTTCTCAGACACACCGTTGGTATTATTGATCTCAGACATTCGGCACAGAAAAATCCTACCTTGGAAATCACAAAAGCAGGTAATTGCATAAATGATCTAGAGTAAGTTTCTTGTACGTAGACAAAATATTCGTGTTCATATTAATTTTATGAGTTATATATTCATCATTCAACTACAATTAGGACAGTTTAAATATGTGTAAGAGTTTTTGTTGTAAAAATTATTAGATTCCAACAACTAAATTATGTGCAATAACGGTTCTATTTCAAGTTCTGTTAAATTTTGTGTGACTTTTAATATCTTGATTTTTCCGCGTTGTTTGCTTCGCATAGTATTAACTGATGACCGCACGAGAATTATCACATAATCAAACGAGCTTAAAAAAATGTAATTCAAACAAAAAACAGAAAAGATGTAGAATTTCAATGTAGTAAGATGTTATGATTAACAATTCTGAAAAATTCAATATGCATAGATTAGAATTTTTTTTTAATAATAAGCAAAAGCTTCCTAAATATGTAACTGTCGTCTTTGTTATAAGCTCCCACCAGTATACTCAAGCAATTAATGTGAATTTTTGGCTCACCGTTACAACACACAATTTGTGCAGGGCATGTAATGTTGCACGAGGTTTATCTTAAAAAATATAACTCATAACGGTTACACTTTGATGAGTATTTAGTTCTTTTTTATAGCCTTTCCTTCTCTCATTTTTCAGTCTGTGTGTAAGCAATATAGTATTTTTTATTATTTTCCACAGAAGTGGGGAAAAAAATCGATATATTAATTTTCCAAATCAGTGATATAAGTGACTGTGACGCAGATCATGATTTTATAATCGAGAAGTGGCGAGAAACATTTTTATTACGTTATGGTAAGAACTTTATTTACCAGAAAACAGCAGATTTTATAAATGAGTTTAAAATAGTGACTACGTCTCTTGCGCCTGAATCGGTAACTATGTTTGTTTACTTTTTTTTCTATTTATGTATTCATTTTTTCATTGTGCTTACCACTGAATATTCCAATTCAGTCGTGATAAATTCTGTCATTCTTAAGATTGAAAGCCCAGGATTTCAGTTAACTTTTGTACTGCTGCATGATTTACAAAAAAAAAGAATTAATACGTAAATAATGTACGTAGTGTCATAAAGATTTCTACGGGCACACATCATGTTCCAATTGTCGTTGATGTAGCACAGGGCCACTTCTAACCACTAATTTATCACAAGTTCTTTTAAATATATTTCTAATTATGTGTATCGTTTCTACAGTAGGTTTTAATTCGTAGGTTGAAGTAGAATCTGATCGAAAATGTGGAGAGAAAAAACCTGATTTTCAATATTTTGGTATGTGACTATGATTGTTACTTATGCAACAAATAAATGTGGTCCTAAAGTAAAGAAGCCGCCTGTTAAAAAAAAACTGCCATGGACGAACAAAGTTGCGCATCAGAAAAGAGTTATGTTGTTAAAACGGACTATACGCTGCTAAGCGATATTCACAAACGGTATCTTTTAACAGATTAAAGTTGTTCAAGTAAATGTAGTTGTTTAATAATTTGTACAATGATTCTTGCTAATTTACTTTTTTGAAACCATGTAATTCTTAGGTCCTGCAGTGACAATCACAAAAGATCAAGAAAAAGGTGAAACAAGTATGTCTTTTCCCGAAATTGCTCCACTATTATTGCCAAGCTTAATAAAGCATTCTCCAAAAGAGAGAACGAAAATTCCGTGGAAACTCTCGCAAACAGAAATTACAAGATCATACATCGCTCACATACTAGTAATATATCTGGCATGTTTTATTTACTTTAAGCTTCACGTATAACATGAAGTACAAATAATAGATTTTTCTGCTGTTGCGTGTTATGTCGTTACGAAAGAATTTTTTGTATTGTATTCCTCAAAAAAAAACCGTTTCAATAAAGTTTCTTGCCAAAGAATTAGTTCATATGATATTTTATTCATATTTACTTTTGAAGCTATCACAATCCTCTTCAAATTTATTATAAGAAATTATTTAACTTTTCACACATTTTACTAACAGTAAATATTTATGTACTACGCTCGATCGATTTTATGTAAGGCCGTACTATTATACATAAATTTTTTAGGCTGTGCGAAAGTACTGAAAGCACTTTAGAAAAATTAAAGTGCTTACACCGCATAACCAAAATTAACTTTAACACCAGTGTGTATAGTACTGAATAACCTTGTCAACAAATGCATAGTTAAAAGTAAAAATTGATTGTTAAAAAAATTAAACTTATATTCGATTTAAAATGGTATGATGGTTTAATCATTTAGTTTAACAATGTCTCCTCATGATGAACAATTGTTTAAGATTTTCATTTTCTGTTTTATTTGGAGCCACAAACATCTGAATAGTTTATTTTAAAACAGAAATTATTTTAATGCTTCAGTTGGCTATAGGTTCCAGCCTAAGGTAGTGCCTTACGTAGTATATTGTAGTAATGTTGGCTTTGTAATGTGTTATCATGTTATTTTAAGTGAGGTGACATATGATTATACAGGTGCGCTCGAAGCAGTTGATTTTTGTTTGAAATTATTTTTTTTCTTGAACATTGACTACCCACACGGTTGTGGGCATATTTGGTCTTCCATGCAGTATTATGTTCATAAATATAAAAATAAAAAATTAATTTGTAAATAGTAAAGTTATTGGTAGAATTCAATAAATAAAAATTTAAGAGTTAACTTATTAGTCGTTTTTACTCAGCTTCGTATGTGTCATATAGGTCATAGTTGTTTTATCTCCTTAATGTAAAACATTTTGTACTTTATTGTATCAAAAGTGTTAAAATAAATATGAATGGCAATCTTGAAGTCATAAAGTTATCGTGTGATTTGTACAATAATTCATCATTTTCTAGAGATGATGTTCAAGTCGTACTAACAATAATAGAAAATTTTAGTAAATATTTGTACAACCCTTATCTTCTAAGAGTTGGACAAGTAATTCAGAGAATGTCGTAAGTAATATGAGGCTACTCTTAAAATAAAAAAAAACTTTGAAGAAACTGAGCAACCCACTTGAAAATCATTTGAGCTAGTTTAAAAGTTTAAAAATTTATAGAAAGGACCCTGCACAAACACACGGGGTCGTATCAAGATGTCCTTTAGGGTTGTATCAAGATCCAGAGGAATTAATTGTTGCTACTACTCTAACGTTGCAAAAACAAGGCAGTAAAGTTTATGTTTACAAGAAATGTGCCAGGACCGTTCACATGCCAGTCAAACACTCTAGAAGAATATTGTTGGAAATGAGTAGAATGTTTTATGCTATGATAAATAACAAGAACACTTTAGAGACAGAAACAAAAATTTTAAAAAATTTCGAGACAACCTCAAGATTATCGATGTCACCGCTATCAACATTGGATTTCAGTATGTATATTATCTTCCATGTACCTACAGCTGCTGTGCACGATCTGGCCTAATGCTCTCCGTCAAATAAAAGTATTCGTACATTCATTGCGTCCGTACAATTTATATAACATTTTATCTTTGTTTGACAGGTACTACTTCCTTTAAGTCCACAGCTGGCTTTTTATATGTTCGCGTATTTAGCAACTATGAGATAAGAATAACTTTTTGTGCGTTGTATTCATTGTTGTTCATTCAAATATAGTAGAGCGTTACTCACCATATGTTAATTGTATAACTATATCTAACGTTAATTCCAATGTTCAAATATTATAACTTATTTCTTAACGTGTACACTATATCCCATCACAGTTCTCTCTATCAACTCTCCCTACATTGTGAATATCTACAGTAACTCCAAAGCCAATTAGTGTTAGCGATGATTAGACCAATTGTTTTTATCAATCCGTGAAATAATCGAATAAACTTTTCAACAAGAAAGCACTGGCTATAAGTTGCCCAACGCCTTACTATCTATGAGTTTTATTCATTAGTAGTATTAATTCTCAGTTAAGCAAGCGTTGGCAATACGTAGCTCAACGATTCTTTGATAATATATTCAATCAGCTTCTTATACTGATTTCTACCGCTTGCTTGACTAGGAATTGATTTAATTATCATACAAAAGTTTAAAATAATTGGGGTACTTATTTCTGGCAATTCCTCGCCTTAGTAATAATAATTTAAGTGCTTAAGTATCATACTAATCTAAAAAATAGTTTAACAGCTGTTGCAAAAAATAAATTTAATTACTGTAAAAAATGAAAAGAACATTACGGCTATTCTTTGCTCATGCTTGCTTATACTCATAAATTTATTTTATTGTAGATTTTTGTTGAGCATCATCTCTAGGAAATGATAAATTATTGTACAAATCACACGATGACTTCACAACTTCAAGATTGACATGCATTTTTATTTTAATACTTTTGATACAATACAGTACACAACGTTTCACTTTAAGAAGATAAAACAACTGTAACCTGTAAGACAAATACGAAGCTGAGTAAAAACTACTTATGAGTTAACTCTTAAATTTTTATTTTTTTGAGTTTTACCGATAACTTAATTTATTACAAATTAATTTTTTATTTTTATATTTATCTACTATACACAGCCAACTAGCACCTTTACACAGAATCAGGCTTGAAAATACTTAAAAATAGTAGGATTATCTTTCAAAGAGTATTCATGTTATTTATGTTGGGATTACCTCTCTTAGGTTGGGGAACCTTACCTCTCTATTTTTTAGGGCCACAATAAGTGCAAATACATATCATTGCCCCTATTTCAATAGCTAAGATATTTAGGTAATCAATGTAAGAGTCATTGTGAAAGACTGTTATGTCACTAATACAATTGTTTATTCGTCAATTTTTAAGCTGCTTTCCCAAACTCGATAAATGTTCTGCGTCAGTCATCTTTGTGTGTTGCGTCTACGTCATATGCTATGTTCATTAATATAGTCGATATTTTAGTGGTTAATAATTTTTCATCTTATGAATTTTTATACTAGTCAATTTTAGCTGGCCTTATAAAAATTGTGATAACCAAATAAAATGTTGCAGATAAATATAGAAATACCAGCAGTTCCCTTGTTTCAGATTCGCTTAAAACTTACTAAATGGTTCACTGTAGTGTGTTGACACGTAATATGAAACATTTTCAGTTAAAACTTTAACATCTATTTTTGATACTTCTCTGTACTAAAGAACGTTTTATTAAAAATATTTTTATTCCTAATCCATGCAGTTTATTTAGTCATCTCATAAGCTGTAAAGCTTGAAATAATTATCGTGATGTAGAAAAGTACTGTGAGCTCCTCATGCCATTAAATAAATGTTGGCCCTGAAAGGCCGCCGATATTCACTTTCTTTTGTTATAATAAACGAAAAGGGCTATTTGTTAAGACTGTAAAGATTTAAAACTAACAAAAAATGTTTAGTTACAAAATTGTTTTTTTTTTTTTATCTGACAACTTTATTACCAGAGCAACAAACTCCTAGAGCGAAATCTTTTCAATTGCCATAATGAATACAAATACATATTATTATACCTGTTTAAAAATCTGAAAGATTTAAGTGACTACTGTCAAGTTTATGATGGAAAGCTGATCTCTCATTTGATGGATTCTTTATTTATCGATTGTGATGTTGCTGTTTCAATCTCGATAAATGTAATATCATTTTCTGGACGCCTGAAATTGTATACATTTAAAGCGTTTGAAGATTTCCTTACAATTAGCCCTCTTGTGGCTATAGGCATAGTTAAAACTATTGTAAGCCCTCAAGGTTATTTTAATTCAATTTTCTTGAGTTGTAATATATTTGTTGGCAAGGTAGTTCAATGTCTGATGGCCCTAAAAAGGAGCAGTGAAGGAAACTCTTTCTTGAATGAAGTTTTTAGATAACGTGACAGCCTGAATACCTATCGGAGATCTTTTCTGACCCGCCGTTGTAGTACCAGAATGATTGGAAGGAAAACTGCAACATCTGAAGCGTTGGAGCTAGTTCTAGAGCTCTTTCTCAACGTCTCCTGGTGTTACGCTAGAGATGTTGATTTTTAAAGCACCTTATTTTTTTGCAAAGCTCAGTTGTTTGGTGATTTAAGGTAGGAATATTGGTTTGTAATACTTGCCTGTTGCAAACTGTCCCCTTTTATAAAGTTTATTTTTCCTTTATAGCTTCACTGTCAGGTTCGCCCAGTGCAGACCTTAGAGAGGATCGGTGATTCCTGATTAAATGCTAAGAGTCAAGAGGGTAATGTAGGATTGTCGATGGCCGGAGTTCTTAGCCTCGTGACAAACAACTCCGATCAGGACGTCTACTATTGAATAACTGACTTGATTTAACAGTGGCTGGCTTCATACAGTCTTTTAGTAGAAAAATCGTTGCTGGGAATAGTAGTAGAAATATATTTGTTGGAAAGGTAGTTAAATGTTAGATGGCCCTAAATAAAACCGTTGAGATTAATGATGAATTAGGGCACGTAAATACTTAAAATAGTCCTGAAAAGGGCCCGTATTGATACTTCCAATCATTCTTTATTATTATTCTTGGTGATAAGGAGCAAGCTGCAGGTAGCTTCATTCTTACCCCCGAAGTCTCTGCGTACGAAGACCGTGCTAAAGGGAGATACGCTGCTGGCCAAAAAATATCTAATCTTCAGGTCGTTCCCCAGATGACCAGTTGCTTACCGTTGGTAGAAGAAGTGGGCCTGGAGAATACCTCCTATGTGGATGTATCGTTGGGACGAACCAATGAGGAGGAGGCTAATGAAATTTTCAGCTGATGCAGATGCCTAAACTTTTGAGGGTTGTTTTTTCTGACTTTCTGCTGTAAAATAATGTGCTCTAGTAGGACCAGGTCAGTTATAAGTATGACCGCGAAACCCCAAATTATTAGAGCAAATTGTGCTCTGCCTAGATGTCTCCTAGTATTACGCCGGAGATGTTGGCGTTCAGGACGCTTTTAATTCGTGGTACTTGTTAATTTTCGTAGTTCAGGATGAAACCCCACGTGGGTAAAGGCTAGGTTTATTAAACTAGGTGGTTGAAAGGGGCCACTCAACAAAAACATATATTAAAGAAAACAATAACCTTATAATATTGAGTTTGAAGTTGCCAAGTGGCATCATTTTTTACAAGTCTGTGAAAACATGAAAAAACATCGGAATCGGTTCTATATTGTGCCCATTGGAAAGTGATAAGTCTTAACTATTAAATCATATACATATCAGACATTCCACGTCAACCAGGACACCTGAATGGCCAAAGTTCAACGCAATCTTGAAAATTCAGTTGGGGCTTAAATTGTTTGTATTATCATAGACTTTCGAAAGTTATCTGGTCTTTTAAGAAATTCAAAATGGCGGATCCAGTATGGCATCCTGATTCCGAAAAGTTAGAGGATTTTATTTTTAAAAAATACTATCATACACTAATAATAACATTTAGCAAGAATTGTCTCTTGCAAATTTCTATTTGATTTCGCCGTTTTCGAGAAAAAAATTATGAATATTCACAAACATGTCCAACTTGAAGAAAACACATGTTCTGGTCCTATATAGAAACAGATAGCCTAACTGGAGAAGTTTGCAAAATACGTTGGTGTTAAAGGTCGCCGACTACGAATCCAAGGTCAGGTGTACATAAATTTAAAATGATGGATCCTAAATGGCGTTGAAAAGGATAGGAAACTCCTAATAATTAACGTAACTTATCAGTAAACCGCTATTTTTTTCCTCAATAGACGTATGTGATAAATTTCAGCATTATGCAATAGAATTTGACATATTTCTATATTTAATTGCATGTGAAGGTACTATAATATTAACACTGTGAATGTGCTATTCAGATTCCAAGTGGAATATACAGGAAATTGACGAAAATTTCACTTGTATTATTTTATGTTGGATTTTTCAACGAGGTTTACATTTAAAGTAGTGTCAAATCTATGATTTCAGTTACGAATATACTTTTGCCCTTATTATATGCCCATAGCTGGGATAAACGTACGATAAAGGTAAAGCCCTCAACGTTATTCCCTTAGAAAATATTGTAAGCTCTTCTAATTGACCTGACCTTTATATCTGATCGTGATATTTAACCTATCCTTACGGTCAGAAGTATTTTTTTGTATAAGAGTCCAATCTCTGTATTATACCTGGTACAGAGGTTAGATTTATGAACGAAAAAAAATATCCAATCGTAATGGTTGGTTGAATTTTAGCGTCAGATAAAAAGGTCAGGTTATTTAACATCCTAGGCTATAGGGCAATCGTATCTTAGCAAAATAAGATGTTTAAGACGAGCCAATCAAGTCCATTAAGATATGTTTAACAATCTTGCTAAATCTCCTTTAGTAGGCCGCTCCCATATAAGAGCGTGCGGACGCGTGCGTCCCATGGATTTTAAAAATACCGAAGGTCTGGTAGACTTATAAGACTTGATTTTGATAAGTCTAGTAAATCTGTTGTAATACCAGGCATTTTAGAAAATAGTATGAAAAGAACATTTTTACTTTAAATGGATTACCGGAACCAGAAGTTTTTTTTTATGTAAGTTACTTTTTTAAATATTTAATAAAATAATTTTTTTCCAATTAACCACATACCTAAACTGACACCATGCTAATAGGTATAATCGTGTAACTCAAAATCTCGCGCTGACCGATTAGATTGAAACTGCACATATGATGCATGAAATATCTATCGTACAAAAATAGTCACACACTGAAGAATACGAAAATCAATTTAATTAGAGAATACGTCAATAAAAATGTTTCGTTCATAATTAGGATAATAATGAATTTTGAGAAATTAAATTAAATTAATTTATTGATGCGTAGATTGAAATTTGAAGTAGCTTGAGAGCTAAATACAGTAATATGTTATTTTATATAGTAACAAGACAATATCTTTTATTCCAGCTTTGTAAAAATCTAGTAGAAGATTTTTCCGTGCTGTTTTCAGGAGCTGCTTGTCAAGTTGATAATATTTTTTATATTTTTATTACTGTCGTGTTTATAACATCTAATGTATTGTTATCAGTATGTCTACATTTCNGAGCTAAATACAGTAATATGTTATTTTATATAATAACAAGACATTATCTTTTGTTCCATCTTTGTGAAAATCTATTAGAAAATTTTTTCGTGCTGTTTTCAAGAGCTGCTTTTCAAGTTGATAATATTTTTTCTATTTTTATTACTGTCATGCTTATAACATGTAATATATATTGTTATCAGTATGTCCACATTTCAAAAAAAGATGTATACTCACCCTATAAAAATTATCAGCGCTGAAATCAGTCGTAAACTACATCGTTGATTCAGCGTTTATTCCATGTTGAATCAATGCTGATTCAACATTGAATCAGCGTTTGTTGAAAACAATAATAGTAATTAACTTCAAAACAGTGCATTTTTCATGGTAGCATTGCAGTTTGCAATTAAAATAGATTATTTTGAAGCTTATAACCTGTTACAACAACATGTTCCCCAGTTGATAATAAGTCAACCTTGATTCAACGCTGAACTAGCATTGATTCAACATGGAATAAATGCAGAATCAACGATGTAATTTACGACTGATTTCAGCTTCGATTCATCAGTGATATTTTGGATAGGGCATAGATGTGTCAATCTTTATAATAACCTAGGTCATGTAGGCAAAGAGCTAAGATGTATTTCTAAAAGTATGCAAGCAGCATTCCCAGGTATCCCTCCCACAGCTAGAGTATGTAAAAATTGTTGACAGTTGTTCTTGGTAAGTCAACATTCAACGAATGATACTGATGAGCTAGTTAGTTCAGCTGATCCAGTACCTGATTCTTTGTGTTTAGTATCGGGAGATTCAGATGATGAAACGCTTCCACCAAAAAAAAAAAAAAAAAAAATACGTATATCAAGAGAGGCTGCTCTAGAAAATACGTTACAAAATCTTAAAGGCAAGTTTTTAAGGTTATCTGCAAACAATCCTCTGTGAAAAACAATTTTGACTATAGCACCAAGTTGCTGGAGTAAATGTGACACTGCGGAAGAGTTTTGTAATTCTTGGAGAAGTGTTGTAAAAGCAAAAGAGCTGTGAAAACTTAATGGCGTGCTAGCATTTTCTCAGATGAAAACTTAAAAATTCTTACCTGATAATACTGTAAAACGAGTTGTAGAGTTTCATGAAAATGATTTGAAAAGTTGAGTAATGCCCATTAAAAAAGACTATGTTTCTGTAGCAATTGGTAATGCTAAGATTGAAATGCAGAAAAGATTATTGTTATGTAATATAAAGGTCCTTCATAGTCAATTCAAAAAATAAAACCCTACATTTCCCATTGGCTTAGGTAAATGTGCAGATCTCCGACCAAAATGGTGTGTATTGGCTGGTGCCAGCGGTACACATAGTGTATGTATTTGCATACTACACCAAAACTTTAAGTCAATGGTCGATGCTTCAAATTTACCTAAATTAACTCTGAATCATGAGAATAAAATAACATCCTTTACAGACTCATTCAAGATTGTTCTGTGTGACAATTCATCGGCATCTTGTTATGTGGGTGATTGTAAAAACTGCCCAGATATTCAAAAGTTTTCGGATTTCATTCTTAATATTTTGAGGGAAAATGGTATCTTGGAGGTTATTTTTTCAACTTGGCAAACAACCGACTATTGTACTCTCAAGAAAGAATATCTTCCAGTCGATAATTTCGTTGATTATTTATCTACAAGACTAAAAACTCTTTTACCCCATCATTTTATTTCCAAAGCGCGTTCTCAATTTATATTAGACTTAAAAAGTAATTTAAAAGAGGAGGAAGTCTTAGTACACACGGACTTTTCAGAAAATTATGCATATGTTTCCCAAGATGCAGCACAGGGATTTCATTACAATAATGCACAATGCACTGTACATGCTGCTGTTGTATATTATGAAGAAAAAGGAGTGCTGCAGCATAAAAGTTTCATCTTATTATCTGACTGCTTAACACATGACACTACTGCCTTGTACATAATGCAGCAATTGGTAATTCCAGAAATTGAAGAATTTTGCCCTCAAGCCAATAAAATAATATATGTCAGCAACGGGGCTGAGCAGCACTACAAAAATAAGTATCAAATAAGCAGCCTCATCAGCCATGAGGAGGATTTTAGTGCAATATCTGAATGGCATTGTTACACTACTGCACACGGTAAGGGCGCATGTGACGGCATAGGAGATGTCTTTAAATGAGAAGCGTCCCGTGCTATTCTCGAAGCTGATTGGGCTAAAGCAATGTTGACACCAAAAAGCCTACTCGATAAGGCAACAGAAAAGTTTAAGAACATACATTTTTTTTTTACTACAGCCCCCAACATCATGAAAGGATGCTAAAACATCTGACTAGAAGATTTTCTAAAGCCCACAGCATCATGAAAAGACGCTAAAACATCTGACTAGAAGGTTTTCTGAGGCTCCTGCTGTATCAGGAATATCTACAGCTAATGTATTTATTATGATTCCTAATAAAAAATAGAAAATTATGAGATTTTCAACCGCTCAGGATCCAATAACAATTTTGCAATATTAGGAGTCGTTAAAATAATGTAATATTTTAAATAAGATTTTAGACATAAAAACTATTTATAGTAAAAAACTGCTATTTAAGTTTAAGTCACAGAAACTTTGAGTTACATTGTTATTATTGTATTGAATAATGTTAAATTTATTGAGCATTGAATAATAAACGTGACTGTTAACTGATAACCTAAGTTAATTATTAGGAGTTTCCTATCCTTTTCAACGCCATTTAGGATCCACCATTCTTAATTTATATACACCTGACCTTGGATTCGTAGTCGGTGACCTTAAACACCAACGTATTTTGCAAACTTCTCCAGTTAGGCTATCTATTTTCATGTAGGACCAAAACATGCGTTTTTAACAAGTTGGATATATTTGTAAATATTCATAATTTTTTTTCTCGAAAATGGCGAAATCAAATAGAAATTTGCAAGAGACATTTCTTGCTGAAAGTTATTATTAGTACATGATAGTATTTAAAAAAAATTAAATCCTTTAACTTTTCGGAATCAGGCCACCATATTGGATCCGCCATTTTGAATTTATTAAAAAACCAGATAACTTTTAAAAGCCTATGAATAAACGAACAATTGAAGCTCAAAACGAATTTTGAAGATTGCGTTGAATTTTCCGTCCATTTAGGTGTCCCGGTTGACGTGGAATGTCCGATATATATATATAAACATAAATTTTTTGTGCAATTGAAATTTATAGCCATTCATACAAAAAATTTTAATGTTAAGCATTTGAACTGACGGAGAAGACGGCGCTCGTGCTCTGTAGCTCAGTGCGCGAATTCATCACAGTAGATGATGGTTTCTAACCTTTTCTACTAAGTTATGTAAAAAGTAAACAGTGTCAAGTATCTGTTATTTTTAGTGTACGTATATTATATATAATAGTTGTCGTGAAGTTTTTTTTACCAGATTTTGTTCAAGAAGAAAGGTAACATGAAAGAATGGAGTAAGGATCTTATACCGGAAATATGCATTTTTTAGTAATTTTAGATAACACTGTCCGTCCACCTCCCGTTCGAACTAATAAAGTGTAATTGTTTCATTTTTCTTACATGTTAGCACATTGTTTTACTTAATTGTAAGTCAAGAGTCATTGTAAAGAAAGATATGTTATAATGCTTGTCAAATTTAAAGTGATAAGAAATTCTGTAAGTTTTCTTAAGGTTGTTAATCGAATGATAAATAACATAAATATTTATTATAAGGTATTATCATATGTTACTATGCTCGTTTTATTGCAATATTTACAAAAAAAATAAAATATGTATCTATTTAATACTATCAGTATTACAATTCAAGGAATAAGTTTTTGGATATATTTTGCATTTGATTTCTTTTACGATAATGTTTATTATCTTGGTCATTGTCTCATCAATATGTCAAAAAAATTTTCTGAATAAAAAAATGGACGTTTATATCTGGGCTAAGTATGCCTCGACCTGTGGACAAGTGGGCCCACTAGGTGATCAGACCGAACTATTTTTCTACTTTTTTTTGTAACTTGTGAAACCGAATAATGCTACAACAAAGGATTTTTTCAACAATGAATTACTCAGTAAGGGTGATTAGTCTATATACTAGTCTTTTTTTTTACTGCTACCTTAAGTTTCTTACAAGCATTTATTTTGACTATGTTACGTAAGCCCCGTATCCCCTAAGTCACTTATCCAGTGGAGAAGAGTGTAGTCAGTAGTTAGGATACCCAGCTGTACGATTCTCAACTTCATTCTTGATGCACTGCCGTGCACGACTGTAGTATACAACAATGTGCTCTGTATTTAATAACAATTTATTTATTGCTATTGTTATCAACTTCTTCAGAATAAAAACCATACGAAAACAATCTAGAAAGTGTCAAGCATTAGTGTGTAAAATTCCAGCAAGATCGATTGAGTAGTTTTTACGGTTAACGATTGCAACAGTTTTCGCGACTTTGATTTATATATTAATAAGATTATTATCAACGCGTTCTATATTTCATTTGTGCTCACTACTATCCTTCAATTCTTCCTAGATTAATAAGTTGTCTTCCAAATAAAAGATACGTATATCGATTTATTGCACTTAAAATAATTCTAAACGAAACTTCATTAAAGGAGAGATTGAAATTACATGCGCTACTAAGTATTGCGAATGAAGGGCCTTGATATTAGGGACACAATAAAAATAATTATACTGTTATCAAGTTCTTTCTTAATAAACAGTAAAAAAAAAAAGAAAATTGAAAAAAGATTATGTTTATTCTAACATCTTTCCAAAGCGCTTTTCACATAAAGAAATTAGTATTTTATTATTTTCTTTGTCTATTGGAAAAAGGTTTAAATAGAAAAAAAACTTTCATTTTTATTGCAACGTTTTGTCAACTAAGGCATCGACCTCTTCAGACTTGATTGAAAAAATAAAAAAAGTATTTAAAATTATAAGTAATATCCTTATATTACGCACAATTTAAAAAAAACAGCAGATTGCTTTATGTAAACACTAAAGGTAATTTTAATATATCGACTATGGTAAACGTATTTGCTACCATGGTATTTTGCTTGGGAGTATTATCACTAGACTTACTGACGTCAATTGCAGATGGCTTTGATTTAACTTAGATGCCATCCAGAAAATCCTACTAAGAGCAAGGTTAGTATTTTTCGCATCCCCTTAAGGTGGTTCCAGTGGCCTCAATGTTAAAATTATAAATAACCCAACCGAGGTTAATAAAATTGAATTATATTCTTTGAATTCCCATCTTTCTATTCGTATAAAAAAAAATTAAGGTTGACGATGAAAATTGTAAGAAATCATGCTTACAAAATCGTAGTTTTAAGACGGGTTAGATAGGAAATGCAAGCTTACGCGATATACAACCTACTGCTGCACTTATATAAATAACCCATAAAGTGTAAAAAACATACTATCTTGTATATATTATTACGCAGTTTTCGATGACGTGAGAAAAGTGTCTTGTTATCGAACAAAATCTTTAAATAATCGGAGACTAAGTATACAGTTGCGAGTGCAAGTCAGCTCTCAGCTGTCTGCATTCTGCAGAGTACATAAATATAGGTATAACTACTCTTGAACTTAGAAGCGTACCGTAACAGTTCATCAATTAGGGCACCATAAAACTTTTTTGTTTTTTTATATTAACTCACTAAAGTAACAGGTAAAATGTAGAATATGGCTTACAACAGTCTCTACGATAATTTTATACCATATTTTAAAGAAAATAATGATTAATTTTTAGTCTCCCCATTTTGATACGGCACTAGGCGCTGGAGCCACCTTAATCGTATTTCATGCCATTGCTATTAATTTTTCGTGGTTAGCGATTACAACGTCTTATGGAACTTTGCATTATGCATTATAAGTAAACAAACCTAACAAAGAATAAGACACTTTATGCTCAAAATAGCTCAAAAATTACCACAGTTCCGATATACGAAGTGCTGCGTAAGCCTACATGATTATTGTAAGTCTCAACTTGATACAAACAAACCACTACAAAATCTTACTGCAACACAGATAATTAAAAAATTGGTTCCAACGATCTATTTTTTCAATTTTCATTTCATTCATGTCGCGTTATTAACAAAGTATGCTTATACCTATCAATTAAAGATTTACTGAATCGTCAGTATAAAAATTAGCTCTAAGTTGAATGTATGTGGGTAAAATCAAAAAACTACGTGAGCGATTTTTAGTCAATAACTCAGAATTTGCTCAAAATTTAACCACATACTTTCTACCATCTGCTGAGTTAACTCATAAATTTTGAGCCAAAAATATCACGTACAGCCATAGTAATGGACTGTTCCGCAAATAATGCACTTGTTCCAAAATCTTTTATCATAGCTCTAATAATACTAGAAAATTTTTTTTTAAACCGTTTGCCAACGTATAATTTCTTGCTCTTTCCCATGGCGATGTCTATTTTGTCCCATCTGTATAAGTACTGTAAAAAAAATTGATGTTATAGAAAAAAATTGATTTTTCAGTGTTATCCCGTCAAGTTAGCTAAAATCTGAGTTCATTTTCGGAAGAGCGGGAAATATTACGTGAAGAATAGTTTTTAAAAATAGGGATTAGCATTAAGATTTAGGACAAAATTTAATTTCAAACGTTGGAAATGTAGTATTTAAGTTTTTTTATTGAAACTAATTTTTTACCGAACAACAACAATTCAGCATTAATATTATACATTTAGATAAAAGGCTGTTTTTTCTTACCTCTTATAATCCATTATATGACCAAAATTACACATGAAAGGGTAATATTTATAATTAGATTTTAGTAATCAGAAATAAGAGCTTTTTTGTTCAGATTACAATTTTGTTACTTTGATTTGAGTTTGAAATTGTTTCAACAATAAGATTTTTATTGTTTTCGCAGGGTATAAACGCGTGATAACTTAAAGTACCTTTAATAGTCTTTAGATTTAGGAATCTTGTTTCGTGAAAATTAGAGAAAGTCAAGTACTCGTCTTGTGGCACAAACACAATTTCAACATTTTTCATCGTATTTTGAGCCCACTTATATAAGGAGAGAGTGTTCAAAATAGTTAGATTTCTTAAACTAGCTCTTCATGTATTGCACTTGAATGTTGCTCCTAATCAATCGCATGACCCTTTTCCGTGAGAAGTAGCAAAAAAGTGCCATTCTGCATGGATACCGATGTCTTCGTGATGCAATGATGGATTTTTAAAAGCATTCTTATTTTTGAACTGTTGTGGAGCACCATCAGAAAAAAATAAAAAACTTATCAATCCTTGTGAATGTACTCTTTAAAAAACTGATTAAGTTTTTTTGTTTGAAACATGTAGACTGCAACTGTATTATGTGTAAGACAATCTGACAGGAAAACCATGCTAATATTTTTCAGTTTACCAATTTGTTTGTAGTAAATAATAACTCGAAATATTGTGCACTAATTGTTTTTTCAGTGAAAAGCTTGAGCTGCTTCTTGACAAATGAACACATATTTTTTGAAAAAATCAAGCACATTAAGAAACTCGTTTTCTTCAAAGTTATTTTTCAGTTCAATGTAAAATTTACTTTGTGATTTCGAAACTAAGTCATGAGGCACCAATTTTTCTAGACGTTCAATTAAGTTCTATATAAAGTCTTCAATATTGCATATTACTTTTAGTAGTGTACATCGCTTTTCAATACACCAAAATTTTTATTGTCATTGATGATCCATCGAAAACTTGCTGTAATCGTTATCTTAAATCGTTGATTAGTGGGTAGTTTTTTAATTTTCAAGAAAAACACTCTTCTGTCGGATCAATGCACACCAGTTTCAAGAGCAACTGTTTGTATGACGATTTCTTATCATCTGCATTGTTAATCCATTTGTTATTTTTGAGCAAAGAGAATAATTTACTTCCTAAAAATGATAATTAGTGAAAAATAAATAAAACCCTTAATTATTTTTTTTTTAATTGGAGCACGAATCTTTAATTCATTACTTTTTAAATAATATGAGAATTTTAAAATGGTATTCTATTTTAATATTTCATTGTTAAAGTAATTTTTTATTCTTAAAACAAATTAATGAAAAGTTCTTACCGTCCAACATCAATTTAACATTTTGATGATACGTGCAAACACACACTGTATGTGTGCCACTACTTCTAGCTAGTACGCAATGTTGAGGTCTTCAAAAAGTGAATGATGTTAAACCAATTTTGGGATCAGGGTATTCTGCTTTAAATTTTTGAAATAGTACCTTCAAATTCAACAGTATCAACTTCTTTGGCACTCAATGCCTTTCTCCAGTTACATCCTTAACAGATTTGACATCTTTTTTCCCAGGTAATTGACGAGAATTGTCTTCTCGTTCATAAAAATTAGCAACGTCTTTTTTCGTTTCAATAGTTTTTTCTGATTTTTCTGTTTTCTCATAAAAAGTATCAACGTTAACGTTTTCTTTTAGCGTTGCTTTCTTATTTCAAATGAAACTTGGTCCCAGTTAAAAAATTTCCCTAATCTTTGGTTCACCTCATTTTTTTTGGCAAAATACTTAATAACAAATTAATTCTTTTTCTAAAAGTAACAATAAAATAAAATATTAAAATTTTAAAAATTACAAGATTTGAATACATCGATTATTTGCATTAATTATTATATATTAACTGGTCAGTTTCTGATTTGATAAGATCTTTTATATTTTTAACAGTTTCATCAAAGTTCTCTACTTTTCCATCGTTTTCTGATTTGGGGTAAACATCAAAATTAAAAAAAAATTTTTTTCTCACTTCTGTAATGACATTTCCGTACTTTCTTTTGACGTAAGATTTTTGATCACATCTGCAAGATTTTTATAATTATTTGTAAATAAAGTACATTGTGTAATTTGATAACAAAGTCGAGTAATATACAAGTGCCTTCTTTTTTTTACTTGAAATATTTATCACTTTATAACCTCTAAATTAGCGCGCAATCGAGTACTTATATTACGACCTCGAGGGATGACAATTTTATTTGTTATGATCACGGAGCTTACTAATATTTTTTACGTAAAATTTTTCGTTCTTTCTAATGGTGAAGTCAGATTTCAGCTAAATTGATGGGATAACACTGAAAAATCGATTTTTTTTAATAACATTAATTTTTTTCACAGTACTTATACAGATAGGACAAAATAGACATCGCCATTTGGAAGAGCAAGAAATTTTACGTTGGCAAACCGTTTAAAAAAAATTTTCTAGTATTATTAGAGCTATGATAAAAAATTTCGAAAAAAATGCATAATTCACGGAACAATCCATAACTATGGCTGTACTTGATATTTTTAGCTAAAAATTTATGAGTTAACTTAGCAGATGGTAGGAAGTATGTGATTTAATTCTTAGCAAATTCTGAGATATCAACTCAAAATCGCTCACAGAATGTTTTGATTTTATATGTTAAAAATCAATAACCACCTATTTGTTTTATGGGTGAAAATTTTACAAATTACAATAAATACTTTAAAGAGTACATGTAAAATAATGGCGATAGAGCATTAAGCTACAAGTTTATTATTTACTCTACCATCATTTTTACTTATGTTAGGCAAAAGCAAAAAAATTTCACTCACTGTTAGGATCGTGTATCCACCTTTTTTTGTTGGCAACTTTTGCGTTTCTCGAATCCTCCTGGAAGCAGATTGTCATTATACATTAAGCTTTTTATCATTAAAAACTTGAAGTAGAACATTTATCAGTCTTAAATAACTCCTTTTAAGCTGAAAGAGTTTAAAATTTTCGGTTCCATTGATTATATACGTTAAAACTATTCAAATAATCACAACATAGCGAAAAAAAGTTATTTTTATTTTCATATTTTTTCAAAGAGCTTTTTACCAACCATAAGTTATAGTTATAGCGGTAGTTGCATGTTATAGTTATAGACTTTTTTTGCCCTTTATATTATAAATATCAGTGTTTAATTACTTCCTTGGTCTTTAGGGCCGAGGTTTAAATAGAAAAAAACATAATTGCTTTAATTGCAACTAGTATGAGCAAACAAGGTGAAAACTACCCCTTTTTGAAAGAAATCCAGACTGGGACAAAAAAATTTATTTGTATAAATCTTAAGACCGACATCAAATGTAACCTCTTTTGGACGAAAAAAAATACCAGCAATAGGTCCAAAAAAATAGTAAAAATAACTAAAACAGGTTTTTCGCTTCTACTGGAAAAGCTGAAATTCGGACAAAAAATCTTTCTTGATGGAAAAGGTACGCAATGTCAAGACACACAAAAATAGCCCTGGTAGGCCTTAATTGGTCTTGCCGTTTTTGCGCAAATTATAAAAATGTGCCAATTTTGCCCTGCTTTTGGATGGTTCGTAGCTGGCATTGAAATTAACATTTGAACTTTAAATTCAGACAGAACATGGGTTTTGCGGTTCTTTACAACCCTAACACATTTTTAAAACAATCGTATGCAAACTTCTTAAAAACCGTCAAATAAACTTAAAAAAGGTCCTTCTGAAAAATGGCTCTAAAAATGTTGTTAGACCAGATAGAGCCATTTTTTAAAATGTCTTTTCCTTATTAGTTGTTAATCTAACACTAGTTAAATTTTTGTATCCCTAATTTTTTTGTAAGTATCCTAAAAATGTTTCGTGTGATGTGTTCGTTGGCAAAGTACCAGCCCGTACCGCTGATTTAGGCCACGCCATCTTCCTTGCAGTACTGTCGACGCGTTTTTTAGCGAGTTGCTTCAAACTGATGCACTCAGAAAATTCTTGAAATATTCTAATCTGAGCATCGTTTATTGCAAATTTTTTTATAATATGGGGTAGTTGGTAATAGTATTGAGATTGCACGTATCAATAACATTCCAATAATAACATAGCTGCTGCAATTTTATGCATATTTTATGTATACATACGATATTACGTGTTTATACGTGCATGTAGAAAATATTTATAGTAATATAAGTGTTATAATGAATATTATAACAGTAACATGTAGTTATAAATGTAGGTCAAACCATGAAAAGAAAATTTTAAAATTATTTTTTGTTATTATTAGAAAAAAATTTTCCAGTTGTCATAATTGCTATACAATGTTGTAATGTATTGTTTATTATCAACATCATCTTCTAGTAGGCTGTAGATAATGTATTCATTTAAAGGCATCTTAAAACGCAAAGAAGAACGAAGCTGCAGTTTTTGATACGTGCAGTCTCAATATTATCAGGAACCATCAGCAAATGTGTAAAATAAGTATGTGTGCATGTGTAGAATGAGTTATATCGTAGGATTTTGTTGACCTATCCTTATAAACCTTGGCCTTTTTTTTATTTCTGGATATCTATTGCTTGTAACTCATCCTTATTTCCTTGTTTTCGCTAAGATGACGTAAAAAAAATAAATTTTTTAGCGTTTTCCTGTTGTTTTATTTCATTTTATCATGTAGAGCCTGAGAGATCATAAAATTTCCTACGAACATTTGTTTAAAAATGTAATAAAATAAGCATAAGGTAGTGTTTGTACGTGTAAAATGAATGATGGACGTGTTTGTGTAGCCAGAGTGCCAGAGGCTGAAAAATCTAAAAAAAATAATGGTAAATTCCAATAAAGCATATTGTAACGAGGCAAAATGGCCTCTACGTCTTAAAATGCTCTCGCTGATGCAACGTATATACAAAGAGCATTAAGTTGAAGCTTCTCCGAATTTTTTTATTATTCGGGATATGTACATATGCCGAGAGAAGAAGAAGAAGACACTAACGAACAACCAGCTGAGCGACAGAGACGCAGACGCGCTAGCAAGAAAGGTCAGGAAGAATGCAAAGGCAACTACCGGGACACATAGTAGCTGCTATGCCGAGAGTGACTACGAGGGGAGATATGGGGCAGCAGCAGCGGTGGTAGCCATTGCTCAAGCGAGCGATCGGAGTCCGTCTAGAGAAGAGCCTCGAGCTGTACCCTTAGGTGGGAGCAGCAAGAGCAACGGTTTTTTGTGGATTTTGCGTGGCAAGAGAAGAGTGCAAGAGAGCGAGTTGAGAAAGTTCTCGAGCAGGTGCGTAGAGTATTGAGAGAAGAGAGAAAATTGTGTGCATGAGTCTAGCAGCTGCTTTATTCTCCATGGACGACGAGATCTCCAGATCGAGGACTACGGAAAATGCTGAGACAAGAAGAAGAGGATACAGAGAGAGAGAGAAGAAAAAGAGTGAAGTCGTAGGACAAACAACCCGCTCGAGGACCCCGGGCGATATCGCGCTGGGCTGGACTCGTGGACGTTTGACCAGGTGGTGAGGCTAGAGAGAGAGAGAGAGAGAGTAGCGTAGACAGTGTGAGATTAGATTTAAATTAGATTATTCTTTATTAAGGACTTCTGGTATAAGCCATGTCTGCCCCTCAGTGAAAAAATTTACATAATTATACATAATAATACGTGATAAAGGTGAAAAGATAAGTAATTTACAAGACTAAATAATACTAGTTAAGGTTAGAATTGTAAATGTGTTGCTATGTTGCTCATTACAGATTTGAAAATACTCTTATGAGATTTATAAAAATAAATAATAATAATAACAATAATAATAACAAAGGCAAAATGTTTGAAAAACGTGTAGAACAATAATTAAAATGCTTTTTGTCAAGGTAAGTGAGTTTTATGAATGGTGAAGGTATGCATTTTATAATTTACCAATTTGCATTTTTAGTAACGTAATGTGCGTTAGGTCTAGGCGTGAATAATGCAGATGTAGAAAAAGTGGTGATGCGATTATCTAGACTATTGGTCTTTTCATAGCTCTGTCTATATCGCGCTGTGTGGTGCGCCTAAGTGATTTAAAGACCTCAAAGTCAGCTAACAACCCATTTCTCGATGCATGCTTAAGCGCGTTATCACGGGCCCTCATTTTCTGTTTTATTGATTAGTCGATCCATGGTTTACACAAGGATTTGAGAAGTATAGTTTGAAAAAGACCAACTTTATCAAAAGAGGACAGTAGGCCATCATAAAATGTGTTCAACGTATCACTTAGATTCCACTTTGTCAATTTTAAATTTAGCCTATGCATTGCGTTGGAAATAGTCTGATTTAGAACCGTTTCATTTGTACCGTTGAGTTTTCTGGATAAAAACGATCTTATATTAATAGGCGGTTTTAGAATATTAAGTATAAGGGTTATAAAATAATGTCTGGCAATGAAAGGTATCGTTGACTTAGAAAAAGAAGATATTTTTGCTGAAGAGAGAATAATAAACAAGTCAGTTTAGGTGTGCGATAGTCGATCTCTGTAAACTGAGGAGGTTAGTGAAGTACTATGGCGTCAAAATTGAGAAAGTGGGGCCTTATTATTTACTGGAGAGTGAGCAGAATTTGGAGTAAGAGCCTTGAAATTGGTATCAAAAAAAATCAGAATGAGGGGTGAGTCTCTCTGAGACCTCATGCAGACGATCAAACTTCGAAGCACAGAAAATGCATAATTTAGCTTTTTACGGGCTGCAACTGCTGAGCTCCATCAGGGATACGTTTGCGGCGATAAAAGTGGACGCAAGTAGATACGTTAATCACCTCCGGTACTAAATATGTCAGTTGCAGTGGCCTTGCTAAGTTTAACCAATCTTTCAACTATTCGGTTACGCATTTCTGTAGAAGCTGCATGAGCGATAATACTTCGGGAAGTTGGCACTGAGGAAGTAGCATCAGTCGCCTTACTACGGGGGGACCATGGACGGACTGACGTCACAAAAGGTAAAAATTCAGTGCAGTCGATAGTTTTAAGCACTCTGTTAAGTATATCGGAATCAGAGGCTTATACGGCTGTAGGTATGTTGGTAATGAGAAATTCCCTTGTCTGTACAAATAAAGCGTTCGATACAAGTTTATTAACTGTTAAATTTTGTGCGTAAACAATGCTCTCAAGGCCTACAAAGCGGTTCTCAATAGAAGCCACTGATGTATGAATGTTATTTAGTTCTGATTTGTTTTCACTGCAGAGATCTTCTATAGTTTTGAGAATCGTAGCCAGTATATCCTCGTTATTTCCCATGTTTGCGTAAGAGTTTGAAGTGTGATCTATAGATATATCGGTTCGAGGGACTTTCAATAATCGGTCTATGTGTGGATGAGATGGTGATAATTGACGCTTTTTTGAAGTATTTGTACGTTGTGTACTTGACCAGGACGAGTTTTAAACGTACTTAGGAAACGTATAAGTAGATGAATGGTTGGAGCAAAATAAGTTATCGAAAGAAAGAGCTACCAAGCAGCAGCTAAAAATTAAAGGTTTACCCAAGAACTAACTTTGGTGAACACAGCGTACATGGAATGGTTTTAAGCAGGCACTATAGCGCACTTTAAAGTTACCTAATGACATCTTAAGAGAAAAATCATAACGCCTGCACACTAAACAAGATTTACGCATAATATGATGCGGTGTGTACAATTTTCATGATATGAGAGGTAATGTGATTAGGTGAATAAATGAGACGGAGTCCAAAACTTATATAAGACATAAGTAATAGTCATTAAAATTAATGAAAGTATACGTATCTTTCAACTAAAAAGTAAGTGTGTAAGATGTAAAAACTATAGTTAGTAAGGACACCAGTAACCTCTAGAAAACGCTGCAGTCAGTCGTCGTGAAAGAAACGATGTGCAAGAAGCTTCTTGCCTGTGTACATGGAATGGAAAGCAGAAAGTGCGCTTGCGAAAAGGATAGCGTGCCAGGGTTTCTCCAGGACAAGCTGCAGTCAGTCCTTATCTAGATGAGTAACAATTTAAACAAACGGTCAGCCGTTTAGGAAAAATTAGCGCAATGGCGGTTGTTCAGCAGCAAGGCAGGCAGGAAGAAAGCAACGTGTAAGGCGTTTCTTTTCCGTGGAAAGCAGATATGCAGCCGCAAAGCAGTTTTTGATAAGGTTTTGATTGCAGCTAGAGGTTGCAATAAATAAGCGAGCAACGATTTCTGTAACAAAAACGCCCGTGGGCCCAAAGTAGCCGAAAAAGATAACTGGCAAGAGGTAAACAGAAAACAGAAAAACACAGCCACTTGATAAAGCTCGAGAGAGAAAGAGAGAGAGAGAGAGAGAGAGAGAGAGACAGAGACAAAGATAAGTAGCGTGTGGTTCAACGAGACAAGGTGAACGAGAGATGGCGAGGTGCATGTTTGGGAGTGCTGCATGTGTGTAAAGAGTGTAAAAATACTTTGTATTAGTGTAAGTGATTAAATAAAGGAGTAGTTAAAGATATTTGTTTATGTTAATTTAATAGTACTCTCCGTAGAATGGTACAACGCTGCGTCGGTGCCTCTGTTTATTTTCATGTGAAAAAGCAGTGTTACAGTATTTGGGCTTAAAGATAGGAAAAAAATATTAAAAACAATATTTAAAAGTCTCTTCATACACCAAAATACGTCACATGAGCTTCTTATTGCAAAATAAATTTTTTTTCTACTTTTTTTGTAGTTATTCTTTAATACCATGAAAAATATTGATCATGAAAAAAAATGTTTGGTACAAAAGTGTTTCAGAAGATAATTTTACATAAGCCTTAAGTCTTTAAGAAAACTAAGTAACAAATTTTCCGTATGTCATCAAGTGAATAGGTAAAAAAATCGATACATTTAATATGTTAAAATACACCGTAAAATAATTAGAACTTGCTAAAAATTGGATATGTCATAAACATAAGTTTGGCTAACATTGAAGGCCAACTTCGATTGCAAAATTTCAAAATGGCGACCTTCTACAAAATAATTAATTAAAAACAGTGATGGTTTTTCATAAATAAATTTTTTTTTAATTCATGACATGTGGTATTTACTTGCATTTATTTTAAAGTAAATTTAAAAAAAGAATGCTCCTAATAGCGTCAATAGTAGCTGAGACAAAATGCTTTTATTGTTTGGCTCGTAGTGGCTGACAAAAACATTTCTTTGACTTCAGATCCAGCTTGATCTTTTCGTTAATGTTTATTACATGCACATAATTTCTTTCATTTTAATGAGGTCGGTAGTGTCAGCTTAATTGGCTGATAAACGTAGCAAGATAGACATTCTGCGTATCTCGTGACAACCAAGTGCATGCAAAACAAGGATGTTTTGATAAATTTTCACGCACGTGAACAATATATCAAGCCCTTGCAAAAAAGTCGGTGGAGTACGTTTTCTGCAGTAAAATTTCTCAGGTTAACTTATTTTTTCTAGTATTTTCGTAGCAGTGAAGGAATTCTCCAGCCAAATAACATTATGTCGAAAAAAAACAAAAAGTATCCAGCCTTTATATAAACATACTTTGTGAGATACTTTTGAGAGCATACACCTCGAAGAAGCACCTTACACAGCAGACGTAAAAAAATTATAAGGCCGTTTATGTATCGCTGTACGTTTCCTTGGGAACAGCTTGTTTTAATTTCTTAGTCAAAACATTACGAAATTCCACAGATTCAATAAAAAAAAAGTATATGCATTTTCTAAGAAATAAAAAAATTAGTGGAAAGGAGGTATGTGGGTACTAAAGAATGAAGTTATACTTCTATAAATTTCTTTGGCAGACAATGTATAAATATAAGTAAACTGTCTATGAAATGGCATTATGAATGAAGGTTGTGCAGTTATATATGAAATGAGTATATGTACGTTAGTTGGATCTGGTTTCAATAAAAATGATTATACTTTATGGATTATTTAAAAAAAAAAATTTGTCATGTGAAAAAAAAAAGTACAAAGTATACACTCACATCTGTTATACACTGACATACTCATTTCTTCTATGCCTACAATTAACCACGTTTATGATACCCGCAGTAGTAATCTAAAAAATGGTTTAAAAAAANCTGCACCCCTTTAAGATGATTTTTTCAGTTTATCCCGAAAAAAAAATATAAATAATAGCAATAAATGATTTCAAAACTATGCAAAAAACACTAGCTTTGCGCTTTAGTTTAGTAGAATCTAACAGGACTCATTTCTTCTATGCCTACAATTAACCACGTTTATGATACCCGCAGTAGTAATCTAAAAAATGGTTTAAAAAAATATTAGAAAACCCGTTATAAAAAAATGTTGATTAAAATAAAAATTTTATATTTATTAAAATAACAATAGTAAATTAAATAATAAAGGTACATAAAAACGGTTAACATTAACACTGCATGGCTGTCAACCTTGTCATCAGATTTATTTGAATGATATTCTAAAAATGTTACACCTCACTTGTGACAACTAAAATAAGAAATATAATCCTCTAACTCTAATGTTAAATAGTTTACATCATAGTACCACTTTGTTTTTAATAAGATATTATTATGTGCCCATAACTGTAGTTTAGATATAATTTTTTTAACGAACAAAAAAATTTAAGAGTACATATGAGAAGCAATGCAAGTGTAATAATTTATCCATAAAGTCTTGTATAAAAAATCCAATAATGAAGAATGATGGAGACTCAAAAATTTTCTGAAGAAATTGACTGAATAATTATTTATTTAGAAAATGTCTGATTACAGAAAAAGTCAAATAATTATTCATTAATATATACAAGAGCTACTACTAAAAAAAAGGTTTGTAATGTTTAAAAAAAAATTATTCAATTTAGTAAATAATGAATTTAATAGTAAAGAATTCAATTTAAAACTTAATCAATTAAATTAACGAACAGTTAATAAATATTAACATTAAAAATTAGGTATGGCCTCAATTTAACAAGAAGTAAGTGATTTCTTATTGTTGAGATTGCTCGTCGCAGAGTGGCTAGGGTAATCAGCTCATATACTAAAGATTGCCAGTTTGATTCTTGTAGAAAGTGTTTTATTTTCTACAAGAATTAGGTAAGCAATAAAATAAAGTTCAATAAAAATTGATACATTATTTCAAGGTCACGAATCTGAGACCATTGGTTTATTATGTAGCGCAGACCGTACTTATAGAAGTGTAACTTTAAAAAGGGTCAAAGTTAGCGTAACGGGCTCGTATGTCATTTTCAAATTAACAGTTTTGACGATGCCTTAAAACAGAATGTGCATTTTTTACCATGGTAGTATAAGTAGTATAGGATCCTAATATTGGTAACGTACGCAATATTTCCATGCATCTTAGAAAACTGAAAAAAGTTTTGTCTAATACTTAAATGAAGTTTAAATTGTGGCATCTAGATTTTAAAAATTCAATATATCTACGAAAAATGATTTCAGAAATGCATAAAATTTACTTTGACCTTTCTAACTTCGGCGTTTCATATTTTACGAACGTTAAGGACGTTGCATACATTATTCCTGAGTTTTCTATAACGATAAACCAGTGCTACAGGCTTATTAATTTATTAATTTAGTCTTGAACTATATGTACCTTGGCGCGGCTTTGGATTATCAGCTTGAAAAGTCATAGGTTACAATACATCTGTTTTTTCATCATGTAAGTGAAATCGTAATGTTTAATTTTTATTTGGTTTGTCACAATATTAATGTTTCTTTACAAAATCCCGTAACACTCATTTTGCAAAAAGCATGCAATAGCAGGATAAAATTGGCTTTAAATCGTATTGATATCCCGAAAATTCTGATGAACGCGAAAAAAGTAGTGGTTACAATACACAGTAATAAATTGACACAGAATTTTACACTCACAAATTTCAGTAAAAGCTCCGAAAAATGGTAAAAATGGCCAATAGAGGTTTTTAACGTCTTGAATAAGACCACAGAATCGCACATTAAAAAGTCTTAGTAGTCCGGGTGGTAATCTGGAATTCGTGGGAGAAATTATTTGGATAGGATTTTTTTGCATGATCTTACGCAAAATGATCACCTAAAAACAAATTTGCATGTTGCCAGGCTTTAAAGTTGAAGGAAAAATGTTTAAACAAAATTTTTTAAACAAATTAAAAATATTGTTCATTTTGCCCTAGAAAAATTTTTTTTTAGCTTTTTTGGACAATTCTTAACAAAAAAGATGTCTAACAAATTTTCTTTTAAATCAATACTTTTTGAGATATTAATTGTACAAAGTTTAAAAAACCGTGAAAATCGCCACTTTCAAGTATGAAAAACAACAATAAAAATTTAAAATTTTGATGTTGCCAAAGTTCTCAAATATTCTTCAAACATCCCTTGACAAAATCCTAAGGCGTTTCCGGATGTTATTTTATTGCAAACCCTTCATTTTTAATTTACAATCAAGCGTGTGCATCGTTACGGTCGGCCGCTGCTGGCCGCGGCTCTCATGCTCCGTCTCTTTCCCACTCACGAGGAGTACACGGAATTTACTGGCGCTCATATTTGATTTTAATGGTAAGTATATTATTCTTCTATAGTAATTGTGGGAATAAAAATAATTATACAATCTTTCATATTGATGAAAAATGAGGTTAACCTAACTGTTGCTATATAAACATACATGTATTTAAATAAAAAAAATTATTTTAAGTTAAGCCTCAGTTTGAATGGAATATGGTAACAGAATTTTATACGTTTACGTATACTAACTTTATTATTC
>NW_019379677.1:1010097-1034624 GCF_000648655.2 Copidosoma floridanum
GCAAAATAAACAATATTTTTAATTTGTTTAAAAAATTTTGTTTAAACATTTTTCCTACAACTTTGAAGCCTGGCAACATGCAAATTCGTTTTTAGGTGATCATTTTGCGTAAGATCATGCAAAAAAATCCTATCCAAATAATTTCTCCCACGAATTCCACATTACGTTCAATGTAAAGTTACTGGTTTTTATTTAATAGGCCCTCCTATTATTTGCAAAAAGTTAAAAATATGTGCTCATGTAATATTATTGAAAAGTACCCCAGTTAAAAAAAAAATATATAAATCTATCTTATTTGGTTCCCAAAATATCATTAGTTTTCATGCACCTATTTATTTTGAATGTGCTCGATCAAAACCTCCAGAGCATACATTCGGAAAAGGGGGGGGGGGGCTTGCAGAGCCACCAATACCAGTGGCCAGATAGCAAAAAGACTATTATTTTCAATCGATGTTGAAGATACTTCTACTAGGTAATAACAAACTGCGTTTTGGGTACTTATAAAGTCAATCTAGAATAATAGAAATTCATTTGAAAAATGTGCCTATGTTGGCTAACAACTTTTTTTCTGGCCATTTCTGGAGAGTACTTTTTTCGGTTTTTTGATGTGGTTCGCGAAAAGTTTAGAACTGATCAGGCTAAAACTTTGCGTGTACGTCAAGGACTATAATATATATCTTACATCAAAGTTTTAGCTCTTAATATTGTGTAAAATGCGAGTGGTTAAATTTTGAAAAAATGGCCAAAAATGACTATTTTTACCATTTGCAAAAAGCGGTCAAGCCGATTTGAACCCAGCGTGGCTCATTTTTTTTTTTGTATTGAAATTGCGCAGTGTTGAAACATTTAACCAAAAAGACTTCAACCACAGAACTCTGAGTAAGAATCACTTCTAAAAAAAATCAGCTGATTTGTCAGCTGATAAATCAGCTGACTTCTAATGCCAAATCGTCCGCTGATCTTTTGACTGTGCCAAAAAATACAAGTCCCATCAGTGTGAAAAAGTACAAGTCCCGAGGAAAAATTTTTTTTTTGCCATCATCAAAACTATGCATTCTGGGACTTATACAATAAAATGAGATAGGTGACACTTGTGAGTTTTCAAAATTTTTCGATAGCCAAAATTGCAAGTTCCATGCGCTGAAAAAGCATTGAAAGTCTTTCGATAGCCAAAATCACAAGTCCCGTGCGCTGAAAAAGTATTGAAAATTTTTCAAAATTACAAGTTCCGTGCGCTGAAAAAGTATTGAAAATTTTTCGATAGCCAAAATTACAAGTTCCGTGCGCTGAAAAAGTATTGAAAATTTTTTGATAGCCAAAATTACAAGTTCCGTACGCTAAAAAAGTATAAGTCCCGTCAGTGCGACGAAAAAAATTCTTCTTTTGCCATCATCCAAACAATACGTTTTGGAATATTTACTGTAAAATGAGATAGGTGAAAATTAAGAGGTTTGGAAATTTTTCGATGGCACAAATTACAAGTTCCGTGCACTAAAAAAGTTGAAGTCCTGTCAGTGCTAGAAATACAAGTCCAAAAAAAAAAATTACATTTACGAATATGAAAAATCTGCATTTTAGGACATTCACATTAGAATGAGACAGGTTACGATTAAGGAATTTGGAAAATTTTCGGTAGCAAAAATTACAAGTTTGGTCGCTAAAAAAATACAAGTCCTGAAGAAAAAGAATTACGTTTACGAACATCAAAAATCTGCGTTTAGGGACATTAAGAGTAGAATGAGACAGGTGACAATTAGGAGATTTGAAAAATTTTTATAGCAAAAATTTTTAGTTCCGTGCACTGAAAAAATGAGCTTTTATCATCGCGAAAAAAAAGAAGTGCAGGCAAAAATTTTTTTTTGCCATTATTCAAACTATGCGTTCTGGGACATTTACAGTATAATGAGATAGATAAAATTGAGACGTTTAAAAAATTTTCGGTAAAATTACAAGTTCCGTGCGCTGAAAAAGGTTTAAGGCAGTTATATCTCAAACAATAATAATGATAAGTTCTTCATGAAACTTACCACACAGCTAAATTATTGCCTATGAAGAACTTGGTTAAATTTTTGTAAGGCTAGGATTATTAAAAAGCAAAATTTTGATACTCACTGTTTTCATACTTTAACATGGATCCTTACGGAGAAACGTATTTTTCTGGGCTTTAATGGCGTATATCCCACAAAATAATGGTAAACTTTTGACGATATTTTTTTGTGTATTTTAAAAATGGCTAATGATCTTGTTTTATTTTATAAAATATCTCGAGGACGTCTGTGAAATGAGAAATAAATCTATAAGTGCAGAAAAAGCTGCTAAAGGTTATGTTTAAGCACATGTATGAGGGACAGATTACATACCAAACTATAGAATCTGCTGCATTGACAATATCGTAGGATACAACTACCTTAAGTCCCATCAGTGTGACAAAATACAAGTCTGACGGAAGCATGTTTTTTGTCCATCAAAACAATGCGTTTGGGGCATTTACAGTCAAATAAAATAGGTGATAATTGAGAGGTTTGGAAAATTTTCGATGGCAAAAATCACTAGTTTTGGGCGCTAAAAAAAAGTTTAAGTCTCTTCAGTGCCCAAAAATACAAGTTCCAAAGAAAAAAAAAAATACATTTAGGAACATCAAAAGTCTGTATTTTGGGACATTTACAATTGAAAGTGACAGGTGAAAATTTTTTAAACCTCTCAATTTTCACCCATCTCATTCTACTGTGAAGGTCCCAAAACGCATTGTTTGGATGATGGCAAAAGAAAAAAGAATTTCCGTTGGGACTTGTGTTTTGTCACACTGACGGGACTTATACTTTTTCAGCGTACGGAACTTGTAATTTTGACTATCGAAAAATTTTCAATACTTTTTAGCACACGGAACTTGTTATTTTGGCTATCGAAAAATTTTTAAAACTCACAAGTTTCACCTATCTGATTTTACTGTACAAGTCTCAGAATGCATAGTTTTGATGATGGCCAAAAAAAAAATTTTGCCTCGGGACTTATGTTTTTTCACACAGTCAAAAAATCTGCGGACGATTTGGCATCAGAAATCAGCTGATTTATCAGTTGACAAATCAGCTGATTATTTTTAGCAGTGATCCCATAATTATTGTGCCCTTTTTTGTACTACTAAAGAAGTTCAGTTAAGACACGTGCTCATTTCATTTATTTAACTGCTTTACAAATGCTAACAGTAAAAACATTTTAAAACTAGATGAAAATATTGGAAGAAAGAAAGTACAGAGTTACATCCCTGCTGTTGTGGTCCAATAAAAACCAATAAAATTTTACAATACTATTTTTCTATTGATTTCTGATCGGTATATGCACCCATAAATCTAAATAAAATCTGAAATGGTCAAAATAGATTTTCTATATTATTAATTGTAACTAGAACATGATTGAACAAAAATAAATTCACAAATTTACATCCTACCATCCGGATGGCAACTCAAAACGGGGGCATTAAAGTATTTTACATATAAATTGAAAGAAAATTTAGTTATTAATTTTTATTAGAAATTTGTAAAAAATACTTTAGTCCCCCCATTTCGGTATTGCCATCCGGGTGGTAGGATATAAATTTGTGAGGATATTTTCGTTCAATCATGTCCTAGCTACAATAAATAATATAAAAAATCTATTTCTTATCATTTCAAATTTTATCTGGATTTACGGGTGCAAATACCGATAACAAACCAATAGAAAAATCCTATTGTAAGATCGACGAATTTTTTTTTTGGTTTTTATTGAACCGCAACAACAGGTATTGTACATAATACAACATTTGGCTAAGACAAACATTCATCAGATACGTTGTAAACTAAGTTTTAGTAAAGTAGAGATCTTGGATCATGAGCAAAATAAGTTTAAAAGATTGTTAAATATAAGTTGAATTGATTAAGAAAATCTTTATCATCTTGTATAAAAATAGTGTTGATAAAAAATTCCGTTTGTAAACTCAATAGAGAATGTAAGGTTCTTATACATGTGTCAAGAGACAAGCTCAGTTAATGAATTTCTCATTACACTCGTTTTCAACATACTTTGAGATACATTCTCACAATTATTTGTACACATACTTAACTAATTGATAAGATTATATTATGTACTATACTGAGGTTAATTTATTCCTGAACCTTTATCCTTTCCCTGTTGAATGCCTTGTTCAGACTAGGAATTCATTGTGTGCAAGTAATTGATGGAGGTAAAAGAAGGCGATTGAAAAGCCCATGATGTGCACACTTGTTGGACTTTGGAGGGCTCAATGTACAGTAGATAATACAACACTTAGTGTTCCGTCCTACAAGATATAGATATGATTAAATTCATAACAAGCATTTTCTTCATAACAACTTCATGAAAAAAAAATTAATGCCCATAGTGTCAGGGCCATATTACGGAATCAGTCAACTCTACGCCACCCATTAAACGACTATTTATTCAACAAATTTTGATGCTATAGATCACAATAGTAGTTTTTATAGTATAGCCGCAAATTAAAAAAGTGTTGACTAAAGAACGGGGTTTTTGTATGTTTGTGCCCAAAGTGTGAACGTCAGTTTTCTTTCCGAAGATGCGAATTCATACTTTGTGTCTATGGGCACACATTCCACTACTAGTTATAGAATAGTATTTTAATTGATATTTTGTTAGTGGTGTATTAAAATAATTTGTATTATTCACATACTAATTTGAAGAAAATAATTCTCTCCAATTGAAGCATACAGTTTTTTTAATTAAATATTATAGATGAAGACATTTCTTCCCGTTATTATTTCATACTGCAGAATCTCATGAGGTTTGTTATGTCTGTTGAGCGTTAGTATCTAAAGTATTTACTTTTTTGTGTATTGACATTTAATAAAGTTATATGTGATAGTGATACCTTAATATCTTTCAGTCAACAAAAAAGTATCTTTATTTCTTATAACACACATCGATACACTGATGTGTAATTAAATACAACATATTCTAGCAGTTTTTTACGATTGTATATTGTGTTCCAGAATTTTGTTCGATAATTATTTATTACAGTTACTCGTTATTTATCTTATTAATATGTAAAGAAAAGTTGTACAAATCGTTGTAATCGCTAACCATGAAAACTACTTTACGGATTTTAATAAAATTTTGCATACTGATTCTGCACCCCTTTAAGATGATTTTTTCAGTTTATCCCGAAAAAAAAATATAAATAATAGCAATAAATGATTTCAAAACTATGCAAAAAACACTAGCTTTGCGCTTTAGTTTAGTAGAATCTAACAGGTTGCGTCAAACTAAAATTAAAGCCCCGTTCAACCAAAGTCGGTGTGTGTGGTTATAATATTTTCTAAAAATGTTTTAAAGCAAGTTTTGACAACGGCTCACTCTTTAACAGATAGTATAAAGCGAACTAGTTTAAAACCAAGTCAATCATTCTTTGGCAGACATTACGAACGAAGTTTTTACAGTGAATCTGGGTAGCCTGGCCACCAAGGACCCTGCATTACTGTTTTTACTCTAAGCATTTAACCAGGTATTACCAATCCTTTCTGGAGTAATCTAATAGTAAAGCTTTAAATAAGAAACAAACTTGAGCAAACGGGACGGTCTTTAACAGTCAAGCAATATAAACGAACATTGGAATAATGCTACAAATATTTCTAATACTTTAAAGCGTTGTGGTTTCTTCGCAAACAGTCTGGTGCTACTACAGCAGGCCAAAGAAGATCATCCTGAGGTATCGAGGTAGTCACATTTTCTGGAAACTTTAGTCAATAAAGGGTTTAGCTTACTAGTTTCTTAAGGCACATCAAACGTTCTACTACCTCGCCAAAAAATATGTCCAAACTTAATAAAGTTGACAAAGAAAAGCCATCAGGGCTCACACAAGAATACAATTTTAAGCATTAAAAAACTGACTCACAAAATTCGTTAAGATGATAGCAGCAGCGTTGAAACGGACGAACAAATAAATCATTAAGAGATAAATAGGCTTTTTATTATAATCCTGACATTGGTTACTAAATTCTTTCGGAAATTTAGTTTTTAGTATGGGGCATTTCACGCAAACCCCCCACAGTTTACCAAAATCCCCACCCATTAACGCTCCCTCTCCCTCATAAAATAAGCTAAACTTTTGTCTTTCTCTCCCTTATTTTAGCTTAACTTACTTTTTGTCCAGATCCCTACTGTCCCCCCTACAACTCCCCACGCCTACCACAGCCCACCACGCCATGTTTGTGAACTCTTACTGACACCGTACGAACCTTCATGAACACTATCACTTACCCACACACATACAGGTACGCATATAATTCTATTTGAAATTCATTTAATTAGTAAAGTACAACGAGACATGAGATTTAAAAATCAACCAATACAACATGTAAGTATATGTTAGTGGACACGTTTTCCTGGTAACATATATAAGAATAATATAGCAAATGTATGCGGACATCGTTTCCACAACTCTGGCATATATATTGTACATTCTGCCATCCAACTATTATTTATTAGTTAGTTCTTACTAATAACTATTAACTTTACATTCTTGACACGTGAAGTAACCTTTTTTTTTAAAAAGTAGCTCTTATGATCACTGAAGAGACCAATTCCAGAAAAATAGAAGAAATAAGTAGACTGTTAATAGGCTTTATTACAAATTGCCTAGTTAGGTGATGGGTTGAAATCCTCAGATGCAACCAGTATCTGGGGTATGGATACATACCCTGAAACTTTGATCAAAAGGATCGATCGAAGCTATGCTTTTGATGTGATGGCTGCAATTACCAGAAGAAAAATTTCAAGGAGGACGCCCAATGTTTTGCTTGTAGAATAAAAGATGCTTAACACAGAGGAGGTAGCGTTAGCTGCCCAGTATTTAGGAAGGTTCTGAAAAAAAACCAAGAGTAAGGTGCGTACATAGCGCCAATAGAGTCTCAGAGGATGAAAGCGGGATGAACATTTCAGGCCCAAGATACGATTACTCAAGGCATCAGTAAAAAGAAGCAACTGGAAGCGATGTTTCCCCAAAACACCAGACGACCATACGGAATGCAGAGAAGGCAACATCACTACTGTAACGACACCCTGATGGTAAGCCACGTCAATGGTTAACACTACGTGGCCTTAGCTCCAAGTATTAATGCAATAGCAGATTCCAAGCCCTGTGTCCCAGGAGATAGGTCTTGCCAGTTTAGTGGGTATTGAGTTTATGTCACTATGAAGATTATAGCGAGAAATAAACATCTTTAGGATGACTGCAAGTTCCACACAGGAAAGAAGTGATACCTCCGTCTACTGTGCATCAAGGTATTTTTTATGGGCTCGAATAAAGAAACTAAAAAGAATAATTAAAATAATAATAATATCAATAATAATAATAACGATACTAATAAAAATAACTATAATTAAAATAATAAAAATAGTAATAATGGTTACTATCGTAAGAAGAATGATGATAATTTTTATGATGATGATGATAATAATGATAATTGTGATAGCAATGATAACTGTAGTGTTAAAATCATTATTTTTGAAATAATTTATCACATTTGCAAGCACACTAACTGTTATCCTTAAAGGATACGAGATATTATTGAAAATGTTTTATGATCTTCATTGACAAAAAATAGATAAATACCGTATGTATATCCCTCAGCATCAATATTTTTTGTGTGTTTTCTTCATTTTTTTACGATTCTTGGATACTGACTGCATTAAATAATTATAACTATGTTTTAAAATGCATGTTTTGAACAAATCTTTATCTATGTGAATCACAAAATAGTTTAACATTAGGAACTTCATAAGACTGTAAAGAAATTATGTTAAATTACTGGCGTTCTTGCTTAAGAAACAGTGAGCTAAAGTGAAAAAATCATTTTCAACAGCATTTTTTTTGTGTTTTGTAAAAATACTTTTATAATTTAAAATTAATGAACCTTTTTCCTATATTAAATAAACTTGAATATTTTAAATCTCTTGATTTTTTGGTTAATTCGCGATGTGAATGTTGTAACGGACCTAATGTTGACATAAGTAACATTTGACAAATAAATACTCATATTGTTTAATACCAAAAAAATTGGATATTGAATAATTATTTTATTACTCAAACCACCTACAATCTTGTAAATAACCTTGAACTATTAGTTCGTTATTAAGGTACTAAAAAAAGTTTTCTTTACCAAAAACCAGGTATGGGTCTCAGGGCCCACGGCAGATGTAAAACATTAAAGAATATGTTATTAAACTTGGTAGTATTTGATTGTCTATGATGAAAATAGAAGTTTTCATCAGACAATTGCCGCTACCTTCAGGGCTATTTTGCAGCCCGGCGGACCTGCGAAACAGGGCCCTAGAGATGAAAGACAGCCATGGAGCCATATCGCGTATGTGGTGAATCCTATTTTTTCTAACGAGCGCAGACCAGCCTCTCGAAAACGCACGAGATGGGAAAAGTATTTTATTTTTAACTATAAATAATCTTAATTTTATATTTTTATTTTAAAAAGACAATTTATTTATAAATATGCATTTTTATCAGTGAATATTATAGATAAGGAAAGAGCAAATTATGTTTATGTTTTTTTTTGTTCATTAACATATAAACAACGAGGCCAAAAAAGAACAATAATACACGGCAAAGAGTATACATATACTACCTACCTACACATAGGTACATATATTAGTTTTGCAAACGATCAGGTGCATTGCTTTCTCTGTCTCTCATTCTTTTATTGGATACCTGTTTACGGTGCGTAGTTGCACACGTGCGTGAATTTCGTTGGTTATTTATTAAAGACGAGTTAAAATTAAGTTTGAATAAACACAATGAGAAGACCCCAGAAAAACTTCGCATTATGGTCAAATATTATTATTTTTCAGTAATCCTGTTCACAGAGAAGAATTTTTTTTTTAATAATGAAAAAATGATACTAATACGAATATTAATTCACTACTTTCAACATGCGCAAAATATTAAAAAAAGTCATGAAAAAGGCCTACTTGTATGAGTACAATAGAGAGAGAGAGAGAGAGAGAGAGAGAGAGAGAGAGAGAAAGAGAGAGAAAGAGAGAGAAAGATAAAGAAGGAGCAAGTGCGACAGCAGACGATCAATGGCTCTTTCTATCTCACTTATACTTTTACAGGTACTGCCAAAATGTCTTTTCCATTTTTTTCTCAACATTTTGCACTAGTCAAAACAAAATTGTAAAAGTTTGTACAGAGAAAATTTTCCGCCATACGCGCTCATATTTTTATTTTTTTTGTATATCAAACCGTTGAAAGATATAAGCAAAACGAGCTTCAAAACACTACTTTACATGATATTTATATTATTAAACCACTCAAAAATAATCGTTACAATTTCTTTTGAAATCCACAGGGTTATATACTTATACAGCATGATATGTAACGGTGGCATTTCCCGAGAACCGCGTGAAGAGCGATTTCGTCTGACGCGAACCCCATGGGAATTAATTTTTTAGGGCGAATAGCTTTTAAATGGGAGCCAATTGAAAATACGTTCCAAACTACCCCTAAATGGGGTTTGGAGGTTAAAGCGCGCCCGCATAATCTCGCGACTTTGACACATTGTCATTGGAGCTTAGTCAATAAGCAGTGAGAACTATATCCATGTGCGCATGCAAGAGCGTTAGCTACTGTTGGTAACTTGAAGGTTAGATGTAAGAAGGTAAATATTGACTGCTTCTTATGTTGTCAGTTGTTTGTCCACGCGCTTACTGTTTTCTCACTCTCATGTTGGACAAAAACATCTTTAACTTTCTATACTTATAAGTAACGTTACCTCAAATTAAAGTAAAAGACCATATCAGTAGAGATTTTTGCACTTTACACGATACTTAGTATTTTTGCAAAAATAGTTGATCTTTTAGTCAAAAATATTGTTTTTAGGTATGTCTTGCTTGCGTTTCCAGGTGTGCCGTCTGTACATAATTTAGAATAAGTCCTTTTATCAATAGCAATAATTAAAGTATATTACAGTTGATATGGCTCATAAAAATCATTTATTTATTATCCAAATTCACATGCTTTAAAGTAATACGTTAAAAAATGCTCTGAATACTATCTAATTATTTCATCAAAAATAGTACAACATCTATTAAAAAAAATCATAAACTTTGCAATGTATTAAATAATAATTTTAAAATATCACGGTAAATATGTGTTTGGTAAATGTACATCTTTATTCAGTTAAAACTTAACCATCACTTTAAACTGACACAGTGCAAATAAAGAATAGTTAACTAAATACAGAAAATAAGTTTAATTAAAATAAGAAAGTAATTAATACGAATTTGAAAAAAACTCAAGTGTCCGAGAAGTACCCGCCAAGTACGCGCCAAGTGCCCGGAAAGTACCCGCCAAGTGCCCGACAAGTACGCGGGAAGTGCCCAGAAAGTACCTGCCAAGTGCCCAGCAAGGACCCGTCAAGTGCCCAGAAAGTACCCGCCAAATGCCCGCCAAGTACCCGGGAAGTACCCGCCAAGTGCCCTGAAAGTATCTGCCAAGTACACGGGAAGTCCCCGCCAAGTACACGGGAAGTACTCACTAATCGCCGGTTAAGTGCCCTATCTGTACCTAAAGAAGTGGTGGCACTTTAGCTTTGTGCATTATTCTGAATTATTGCTAACTGTATGGGTAAAAACTTTCTCACAAGAATAACATAGTCCCTACGGGCCATGACTTATTTTACATTTTTTAAGGCATAAACGGATCTTTTATTTCGAAGTTAGTTTTTTTTTAGTTTTGTGATTAAGGTTAGAGCAAGCAGTAGTTTTTTTGCTGCTTTTTTAAAAAAAAAAGTGGTCCTATTATAAATGTATGTGCTTTACTGAGTAAGCATGAAAATTCTTTCCTGTTGGTGGCACTATTTTTAAGCGTTGCGCGGAGAGTATAACACAAGTGCATCATGTACTTATCATAGGCTTTTTTTTTGCAATTGCTGCCAGCAGTTAAGTTACGTAGTTTGTGTTAACGCCGTCAGGCAGCGCTACTGTGAACGTGTACTAACTGTTGGTGTGTTCTGCATGTCAACAAACTTCGATTTATGTTTATACTTTAATGCTACATTGATAATTTGGAGTTTGTTTACATGCTGTACCAATCAACAGTTACAGTTAGTATATGTTGACACTAGCGCCACCCGATCATGCGGCCTACCACGACCTACGTAACACAACTGCTGGCAGCTTTTGCGGAATACAGCACGGGCTCTAAATTAAATTTTTTTTTTGAGTACTGTAAACTTATGTATGTGACACTTAAAATGAGATCACTCTGAGTTGAGAATTTGTTTCATTTATGCTGGCATACCTGGAAACGCAAGCAAGACATACCTGACAACTATATTTTTGGCCAAGAGGTCGACTATTTTTGCAAAAATACTAAGTATCGTGTAGAGCGCAAAAATCCCTACTGATATGGTCTTTTACTTTAATTTGAGGTAACATTACTTATAAGTATGAAAATTTAAAGATGTTTTTGTCCAACATGAAAGTGAGAAAGACAGTTAGCGCGTGTACAAACAACTGACAACATAAGGAGCAGACAATATTTACCTTCTTACATCCAACCTTCAAGTTACCAGCAGTAGCTGATGCTCTTGCGTGCGCACATGGATATTGTTCTCACTGCTTACCGACTTAGCTTTAATGACAATGTGGCAACGTCGCGAGTTCATGTGGGCGCGCTTTAGCCTTCCAACTCCATTTAGGGGTAGTTTGGAACCTATTTTCAATCGGCTCCCATTTAAAAGCTATTCGCCCTAAAAAATTAATTCCAACGGGGTTCACGTCAGAAAAAATCGCTCTACACGCGGTTCTCGGGAAATGTCACCGTTACGTATCGTGCTGTATATACATATAATATAAAAAATGCTCTATTATAGATTAATTATTTAATTCAGAAGTTTCTCGATTGGTATCCAGAAGTAATAAGAACACAGATCAGATCGGCATGATGCGTAGCACAATCTATAAGGTCCCTGACTACCAACCCATATGATTTGGTTTTGATTCTCGGAGTCCGTAAAACTTGAAAATTTTTTTTACACATATATAATATATAATATATGTATGTACGTATGTATATGCTATATGTACAATACATATATGATATTTGATTATTACATACTCTTCTACATGGCTATATATACGAGTAGTACACACGTTACAAATGAGAGCGGGGCGGCAGTAAGCGCGNTTGGTATCCAGAAGTAATAAGAACACAGATCAGATCGGCATGCTGCGTAGCACAATCAATAAGGTCTCTGACTACCAATTCACACAATTTAGGCTTGATTCTTGGAGTCTGTAAAACTTGAAAATTTTTTTTACACATATATAATATATAATATATGTATGTACGTATGTATATGCTATATGTACAATACATATATGATATTTGATTATTACATACTCTTCTACATGGCTATATATACGAGTAGTACACACGTTACAAATGAGAGCGGGGCGGCAGTAAGCGCGTGAAGAAAGAGACAGAGATCCGAGCTGAGCCGAGCTGAGCTGAGTTAAACCGGAGATCGTACCATCGCACGGGTCGCTTCATCGCGTCAGTCAAACTCCCAAGTGTGCCAATAGATGTTTAACATTTAAAACAACAACATTAAAAGTCATGTTTGGAATTACTTCCTAATTCGCTACATAATATTAGTAGATGTAAATAAATATGTTTTTATTTTTAAAAGCTTGATTGTTTCAGTCAATTAAAAAACATTGTCTTAATACTTGCGTTGACTTCTAAATCAATAAAAAATTTTTTCTTCATATACGGTAGAGATAGACTAAGAATAGATTACTTAGATGGGAAATGCTGGAGGTTTGTGGAAGGCTTGAAGAGGAGTGGGAGGAGCTAAGACCCACTTTTTTCTTTACAGCAATTTAGTAAGAAAGAGAGAGAAAGATAAAGAAGGAGCAAGTGCGACAGCAGACGATCAATGGCTCTTTCTATCTCACTTATACTTTTACAGGTACTGCCAAAATGTCTTTTCCATTTTTTTCTCAACATTTTGCACTAGTCAAAACAAAATTNGTACGTAAAGGAGGAGACAAAGCATTGTAAAAAATACAAAAAGTCATAAAAAAAGGAAGGAAATCCAATTTATGACAAAATATCAGAGTTTATTGATGTATGCTGTTCAAGAATATTAGTAGCAGGGGGATGTCATACGCAAATGTGACATCCTCTCAACAACACTGAACAGGAGCTCCTCCCCCGACTCCTCTGCTCAACACTTATAAGAACACATTATAGGCCCCTTGTCACCATTAGTTAGCGGTAAGAGTCTCTTAGTTATCTATTTTTCATTCGGGTGGCTCGCTGTTATGAGAAAAATTTCATTGTAAAGCCTGGAGGCCACGGCATTACAAAATAAGTAAAGGAGTCGGTCTGACTCTGCTCCTGTGCTTTCTGCCTGTATCCTTGGAATGTGTGTGTGCTATTGAGGGTATGAATATGGGGACAGCAGCTACCAGTGTATCGGAGTACCGAGATGTTACAAAATAATGGTGGCTAATCCACAGTAATGTGTTGGCTAATAATATACAATCGGCCGTATAGCGCACAGTGCGCTTAAGCGTGAAGACTAGGACTTACGCTTGAGCTTGGCGCAAGGCTGATACGGAAGCAGTGTGGTACAGCATTCAGCAGACTCTTGTCTGATGGGTAACTGTGAGCTGTACCAATCGATTACCCAACTGTACGAATACCAGCATGTCGGTGTGGTAGGATTTTGGCAAATTTTAACACGAAAGAATTTCACAAAAGAGAATTACAACATAAACGCATTATTGTGATACTCCATTTAACTAATAAGCTGCATACACCTGAAAGTATAGACAATTTAATATCTGCAAAAATTCCTCGGCATGACGTTAGACTATAAAAATAAGGAATAAAAGACTTGTTTTATAGCCGTTATACCAGTAAGAGTCCATATTTTTAGAAAAGTAAAGATATTTGTAAAAAAAGAATTAACTATGATTTCAGAGATACTACATTTTTAAAATCTCATGGTTGTCGAAAATATAAAAGAAAACATATTTCTAACGACTGTAGGTATAACATCAAATATTCTTAACAAAATATTTTGGCTGATAACTCTATGATTCAGTCTTGCTTGAGCGCTAGTACCGAACGCACGCTTTCTGCGCACGCCCGTTACGCATCGCTCTTACTCAGACTTGAGTACTCTCTAAACGGCCCTTTTCAGGGCTACCTATTTCTCTTTCCGTAAACGCGACTTAGTCGCGCCGCGCGACTGTGTTTCCGCTAGTTTATACACCCACGTACAAGCCGCCATCAGGGGTGGCCCAATTGGCTAGCCCTTTACTAGGGCACAGCCAAAAAAGGAGCACTGTGGATAATCCACAATTTCAAGTCAGTGTGACTAACTCTTTCGACGCGCTGTTGGAAGAAACAGACTCATCATCTTCCGAGATGTCCGCGCTAAATGGTGCAAGTGACAGTGCTAGTGCAAGTGACAATAGTGCACAGTTCCCCGCAGTGTCTGACATGACAGTCAGCCGGCCAAAGGACCAACGATTCCTCGAGCTGAAAAGCCGAGACCTCCGCGTCAACCAACATGACTTCCAGCGGGAACGCAGCCCGCTCTTCTGTGGCGATACACTGGCCAAAATTGCAGCCGAACTCGCCGAACTCCGGCAGCGGAACGAGTACCTGGAAAAGATTACGAGTGAGTACTCTATCCAGCTGGAAAAATCCAACCAGCAAATTGCTAAACTTGTCCAATCCAACGAGGAGAAGGACAACATATTCGCGGCTATTTATACTAAGTCCCCCCGCGCAGCGGAAAACACCCCAGTAAAAAATCCGGATTTCATCTCTCCGTCACCCGCAAACCGCGACCCATTAAACCTGCTAAATCCCTCCACTTCAGGAATAAAGCAGCCCCCTCCCATGCCCAGCCCTAGGTCAGTGGAAAATGCCTCCAAAAATTCGACCGTCAAGAAACCCGCCGCAAAGAGAAGGCGTACAAAAATAGTGACCAATGTGTGACTTTCGAATTCCAAACTCTCTGATATGGAGCTTGAAGAGTCTCGCGACTCCCAACCCCCACCAAGCTCCTCCCAAGCAGGGAAAAACGCGTTCGAAGGTCACCTCGAGGACCAAGCTCAACATGACTCGGAGAAAACCAACAGCACCCCCAAAAAGAAGGCACCTCCACCGATCACAATCCTGGACCAAAAATTATGGCCCAGGATTAACAAAGCCCTCATAGCAGAGAACATCCCTATCCGCCGCGCCATTACGACCTCTGAAGGCACTCGCGTGTACCCCAAGAATGTCGACAGCTTTCGATGAATCGTCCACGTATGAATGTACCTTGATGAGAAAAAGGTCGAGTTTACCACCCATCAACTTCACGAGGATCGTGAAGTGATAGTTGTCATCCGTGGAGTCAACATCGGCTATACGGAAGCAGAAATCCTGGAGATGATCCAGGAAAAAGTATCATCCGCCCGTCGGGTCTATCGCATGACCAAGGGTGAATGGACCTCGTCCCTGGTTACCGTGTACCTGGATGCGTTGGATGCCAAATCCAACGACATCTATAACCTCAGGTCACTCGGGAGCACTTCTGTCAGAGAAGAACAGAAGCGCAAATCGAGTGATGTACCTCAATCCCGTCGCTGCCAAAAATTCAACCACACGGCAGCCTACTGCCGCGCCGCCTTTGTCTGTGGTTTCTGCAGTTTAAACCACGCTACCGCAACCTGTCCAAAAAAGGACCAGGACCAAGTCACCCCTCGCTGTGCTAACTGCCATGGTGAGCACTGCGCGTTCTACCGGGGTTGTCCGAACATCCCCCAAAAAGGAGTTCTCGCTCCAAAGAAAAGCACTACCCCACCTCTCCCCCTTTTGGGAGAGCCACCCCTCGGACAACAGCCCAAGGCTCGAACATCATTCGCCTGGGGATGTCATACGCAAATGTGACATCCTCTCAACAACACTGAACAGGAGCTCCTCCCCCGACTCCTCTGCTCAACACTCCCGACCACCGAGACAATCCTCCACTCAATCATGACCCTGCTGACTCGCCTCGACCAAAGAGTGTCCGGTCTCGAGGGCAACAGAACAGCAGCTCGCTAGACAGAGACTTTACGCTACTCAACTGAAACGCGAACAGCATCACACACAAAACGACTGAACTCACACACATACTCCAGACAAAAGACATCGACATTGCATGCATCATTGAAACACACCTAGATAACACAAAAACACTTTACATACCAAACTACACGGTACACAGACTTGACAGATGCGAAAAATCCCATGGCGGAGTGGCTATCCTTGTACGCAAGGGCATCCGCCATCGAGTCATAAGTACGGACGCTGCCAACTGCGAAGCAGTCGGCATTGAAGTACACACCACCTCATCGGCCTCCATCAGGATCATCTCCCTCTATTCTCCTCCAACGGATAATCCAAACCTCCAATGCATAATCCCGCTGTTTGACTCCAACATTCCTACGATAGTTGCTGGTGATTTAAACGCCAAGCGTAAATCGTGGGGATGCAAACACGAAAATCCTAAGGGTCGTTCCCTCCTCAAACACTTGCGCAACCTCAACATAAACATTGAGGTTCCGAGTGAACCAACTCACTACCCCAACTCACCAGACCAAGACCCAGACATCTTAGATATATTCCTGATGAAAAACTTGACCATCCCTACGGAACCACGAACATCCCCAGACCTCCCTTGCAACCATAACCCAGTCTACCTAGAGATCCCAAGATCCCTTCTCACCATAACTGGGACTGGGTCCACCTTGCGTATAACCTCGAATCCTCCCCATTTAAATGTCGTCCCATCAGGTCCCAAACGGAACTCGACATAGCAGTAGACGAATTCACTGACGAACTCAACAAATGCACACATGAAGTCACCACAACAACCACAGCTCCCCAACACACACTTAAACTCCCCCGCGACCTCCTGCGCCTCATCAAGGAGAAGAAAAGAGTCCAGAAACTCTGGCAAAAAAGGAGAACCCCCCAACTTAAAGTTCATCTTAACTCCCTTGAAATGAAAGTCAAATCCCAATTCTTCGAATTCCGAAACAAGGAATTTAACAAATTCATAGCCGAGGCAGAGTCCCACCCAAGAAATGCTTGGAAGGTTGTTAAAAAACTCCGTAACCAACGGCCTTCCCTCCCCCCCTTCAACAAGGGAACAAACTCTACTCGCTAGATTTGGACAAAGCAGAGATCCTTGCAGATTCGCTGCAAAATCGATGCTCCCCCAATATTAGCGCTGAAGAACTAGCGCAGGAACATGCGAGGATCACCCACACGGTGCAGCAACAGGTCCTTGACAATCCAGATTTCGAACACTGCACACCCTTTAAAATCAGAGGCATCATCCGATCCCTCAAAACTCGAAAAGCCCCTGGCAGTGACGGTATCTCCAAAAGCGTCCTGAAAATCCTCCCTCAAAAATTCATCACGGCGATTTGCAACATCACCAACGCCATGATGCGCCTTCGTTGTTTCCCAATTGCATGGAAGGTGGCTACAGTCATCTGCCTTCCGAAGCCGGGAAAACCCCTCAGCAACCCCGCGAGCCACAGACCCATTAGCCTACTCACATCGCCCAGTAAAATCACTGAAAGCGTCGTTCTCACCCGCCTAAATAAGCACGCCACGGAAAATAACATCCTTCCAGACGTGCAGTACGGTTTTAGAGCGGGACATTTGGCAGTTCACCAGCTTCTGAGAGTCACCGAAGACCTCTCCGATAGCCTCATCCACAAAAACTTCACCGCGATAGCTTTTCTAGATGTACAGCAGGCCTTCGACAGAGTTTGGCACGAAGGCCTCCTGTACAAGCTTATACAGTTAGGTTTTCCACACTACCTCATAGGCACCATCAAATCTTACCTCTCGGACAGATTTATCCGCGTTAAAGTAGGCGACTCCCTCTCCGACCCCCGTCCAATAACCTCCAGAGTCACCCAAGGCTCCAAATTTTCACCCACCCTTTTCAACATATTTTGCCACGACCTGCCCCAGCGCGAAGACATCAACACGTACGTCTATGCAGACGACGTCGCGGTCAGCTGCACGTCAAAACAACACTCTCGGTGCACCATCTGTCTAAACGAGCACATCTTCACTCTCCATAACTGGTATAGTCTTTGAAAACTGGTCGTAAACGAGGCAAAGACTATAGCCATGCTCGTCTCCTGGAAATATCCAAGAAAGAAACTGCAGAAGATAAAGGTCAACGGAGTAGAAATCGACTGGAGCTACTCCGCCAAGTACCTTGGCGTAACGCTAGACCGTCGACTTACGTACGTTTGGCACATCAAAAGCACCCGCGGAAAGGCATATGAAGCCTTCGTGCCACTAAAGCCCTTCTTCAACAACAAAGCCGTCTCTCAAAAGACCAAGCTACGCACCTTCAACGCCATCATCAAGAGCATTAGCACCTACGTGATACCAACGTGGGGGGCTGCAAAGGGAAACCGACTACAGGGCATCCAGGGCCCTTTCATGAAGATTCTGAGGTCGGTCCTGGGCATTCCGTGGTACATCAGGAATACCCAGATTATCAAGGAGCTTAACATCGTCCCTCTAATACAAGCAGCCCCCGTCCTTGCGTCTAAAATCCGCGCCTCCATTACGGACCACCCAAACCCCACCATCGCCGCACTCGCGAACCTCCAACCCGGTCGCTTCGACCTTATAAGACGTCCCTGCGCTCTAGCACAGAACCCCGAGGACCCTCAATATACTCTAGGTCTTCAATCTTCTCTGCTTCCATCGGATGCATCATCTCCATCTCTATGATCTCGTCAAACCGAACGCGACTTCAATTCGTGCACTCTCTTCAGGAGCACCCTTCTATCCGCCGTATCCTCTACGGCCTCAACCCTATACAACACTTACACAAATCACAAGTACGCTTCCAAATACACAATACCAAGTGGACTCACGCATCTAGACACACACACACACATACAATTACACAAAATTTAAGCTTCTCTAACTCTATTCCGGCGCAAGCCAAGATTCGAGCTTCGCCCAGATGCGTAAGCGCCCCCTCCTCTCATCTCTTCGAGAGCGAGTCAGCCTCTGGAATTCTCCGTTATTTTCCATCTTCTTTCTCCTCTTATGCCCTTTTGTCTTCTAGGGGAGTGATCCTAACGGACCTGCCCCATGCGGGGAGGTTAGTTTTTAGCCGGTAGGCACACCGTGTGAATCCAACACTACCACCGGATTAACTAGGGTGTCTATGAAGATTTTCCCCTCCCCGCTCCATCAAACAAAAAAAAAAGAACAAAAAAAAAAACAAAAAAAAAACAAAAACTGTATGATTGTTCCTTACGATAAATTTTCAATTAAAAAAACAGTAACACCACACAAAGCATTGTAAAAAATACAAAAAGTCATAAAAAAAGGAAGGAAATCCAATTTATGACAAAATATCAGAGTTTATTGATGTATGCTGTTCAAGTCTAATGGAAGCAGCATTATGTTTGCAAAGATTTCCAATATGTGGCAGAAGTAACTGTGTTATTTATTTAGCTGTTAATATTGAAAATAAAAAAATATATTTTTAAAGATAATGATGTAAACCCTTTACGAAATTGAAAAAGTATACTTACGGCATTTTTTTAACTAATGAAAATAGATGAATTAACTAATTTAATGAAATATATAAGTGTACTTGATTGTAATACCTCCGATTCAAAAAAAAAATTAAGGAATTAAACGAAAACGTATCAGAGATTACACTGTGATAAGCAGATTAAACGTTTTGTCACCTAAAAATCAAGAATCTTTTTTTTTTTTTAATAATATTTACTAAGGTTAAGGGGCCCACGTCTTTCAGAAATTTATGTTATTATCATACATGTTATGATACTTATAACGAAACTGCTGTAAGCATGGAGTTAATTAACCACGATTCACAAATTTCGATGATTTTTGATTTGATTTTTTTAGAAGCTTGCAATGTTGTGTTACTTTTACATTAACAAATTTTTTTGCATTGTTTATTTTTTCTGAAAATATACAAGGTGACATAATTTTGAACAAATTAAAAAGTTATTTAATGAAAAATGTTAATACGAATAAGGAAAACAACACCTTAATGGTTTTGAATTACGTTTTTTCTCCAGAGGAAATATCTCGTACGAGTTTTTTACCTGAACTTAAAATTGAATCAAACTTCATGGAAAATAATTATGTAAATCTGTTGACAATAACAACAGCTTGAGAAAGTTAGGCAGGAATCTCAAGACAATAGAGCACTTTAAGTTGAACTCTTGTGTAATTTATTAGCTGATCATACTTACATTAAAATACAAGATTTTCACAATATTGTTATACAAGAGCCAACAAAAAAACAAGGAATAAAAGCAGTAGATGAAAGGCTAGGAAAATGTTAAACTAATTACTTGAATTTAATAGCTACGTGGTTCAGCTACAATAAATTTTGCTAAGTGTCGCGCAGAAGTGCCCTACGTGACGACCCGCGGTGCACATGAAGCAGTTCATGAACTGCTTCCGTTAACTACTCAACATATATACTTAACATTGTCAAATTATTGGCTCTTGAAGCTGGTAAGAAACTTGGCTATGTTAAGCACGAAAAAAATATAAAGTAAGAAATAATTTCTTCATCGTGAACAATGATTGAAAAAAAAAAGTATATAAAATCCCCATTTAAATGTCGTCCCATCAGGTCCCAAATCATAAAAAGATTATTTCTGAATTAGTTCTTAAAAATAACATATAACCTTATTTTATTGATAAACCTCAGGCTTCTTGTAAAACATTTGAATACAAAACTTTGATTTATTATTTTTAATCTACAAATAAGAAAGTCTTTATCAATGGCATAAACAGTTGTTGCATAAATTTTACTATTTAAATTTATAACCAGTCATCAAACGTTTTAACTTCCATTAAATTTGTGTTACATTGAGAACGTGTCTTTAGCCAGATCTTCATCATCAGGAATAAACATGAAGAATAGTCTGGAAGTTTCACCACTGGCGCTTTTTAGGGCCATTATAAGTATTTACGTTTTCTACTTAACCATCAATTTGTAATAAATTAACTTGTGAAAAATTAATAATTTTAGCTGGTGATTTTTGACAAGTTGTACCTGTGATAAAAACAATTATAGATTAGCAATCATACTGGAAATAATAAATGTTTATGTATTAGGCAAAAAATGTCGGTATTGAAATTGATCAAAAATCAACGTTCCATAAATGACTGCTTTTTATCCATATTGTTAAGAATTGGTGACGGAAAAATTAATGAATTTGAAATACTCGTTAACTGGCTCACTGATAATATATGCTCTGAAATTTATAGTAATGGTAATACTTTTCTTAGTAATCTTGTTTTAACAACACACAATAAATATACATATTTATACAATAAAATGGTTTTAAATAATATGGTAGGAAATTATAAAATATTTTATAGTATTAATTATGCAACTTATAAGAATTTGGATCAAACTAATAATGATGAACATTTGAATCTTTTTATTATTATTTAATAGTTTTAAAGGGAATTTCTCCGAAAGATTTGAACAGTATGAATGAAAGTCTCCCGCCACAAGCACTGCATTTAAAAGTTCATTTCATTGTAATGTTAATTTCAAATTAATGAAGATCGAATAGGGTCTGTAATAAAACAAAGTTGTAAACTATGAAACTATTTCAATACATCATTAAAGCACGAATAACTATTGGTAAAAGTGTAGAAAATGGAGTATCCATTACAAGAATTATGTTTAATTTCATGTAATACGCTGTTTATGGTCTTATTTTATTGCAGAGGGGTTAGCGTTAAGTGACGACTACTATGAATATATGTATTTTTTATTTTGTATTATACTTTACATCATGTTTTTCTCTTTCTAAATGATAAAATCTTAAGCCAATTAAAAGGTATGTACATCGTGGCTCTACTCGCAAGTGTCAAGTGACAACCGAAGCAAGCCACTAAGCATAAACACATAAAGTTAGCTAGCACTGGCTCTATAGCATGTAAGACAAAAAAGTTTTGACTAAAGCTTCGCTCAAGGTGCATTCCCTAGCGTGGTGTTTTAGTAAGTAGCCCACTGCCGCTCATCTGGTGCAGTACTTAATTACTAATTTTATAGTAACTTGCAAAAGAGTGACTTATTGTTCGTTTCTTTCTTTTATTTTCTCTGTTTTTATTGTACAAGTAATTTGAAATGAATAAATATGAAATAAGCCGAGAAAACCTAAAGTTATTAAAACTGAGTGTTGATAATACTTAAAAGTCAAATAATATTTAATTGACACCCAGATCACCTGAAGCTACTAGAAGGAAGAAAAGTACGCCAACACGCATATTTAATAAAATTTCCTGTCTTTCCTTTCCAATAAACAAATAAAAAGTAAGACTGTCTGCTGTTTCTGCAGCCTGTAGAGGAGCCTGAGACCAAACTCCACAACCTTCAATTTTAAATTTAAGGAAAAATTGTATGATAATTATAACCATTAAAAAAATATTATACTAGAACGTGATTAAGTCTCTAGCTATTTGTTCACTAATTATATGTTCTCTTATTACTATTTTTAAAGAAACAATAAACACCATTCAAAGAAACATGTTAATAAATGACGTGTAACACCCTAAATAGTGCAGTGTGCACGAACGTGTATATGATATGCCTTTAAGAGAGTATAGTGAATACGGTAATTCGTTATACTTTAAAAATGTCATCAATAAATGAGAAATAGTAATAAGTTATTGAATCGGCGATGAAACAAACAAAAAAAGTTTACTTTCATAAAAATGAGAAATAAAAAAATATCATTGTGTATTAAATGAAAATAAAAAATAAAAATGATCGATCTCTTATCCTATACATACAGATATACATTTTAACATAAGATCAGATAACTACAGCGGTTTATCTACTTCTATCTTGAATCTGCTTATCAAAAAGATTCGTTTTCTTAGTCCTGCTTTAATAGCGAACATTCTAAATCCAGGATCTGCTTAATAATGTCATCTTCTCTCAATTTACAAAATCAAAATAACACAGGGAATGAATAAAAATATATGCACAAAGATTCGAAGTACGAATAATATTAGCATATAAATTCTCTAGTGATAATATAATAATTCGATAGTGATGTAGTCGTGCTACGGCAGTTCAACGAGCTGCATAGAGAATGCTGTTCATAGTCTTGCAGCTAGATATTCCAGTTACGGACGACGCTCTTCTCTAAGGGGGAAGGGACATACGTGTCCATTCACCCTGAATCTCGACGAGTGCGATCAAGAAAAAAAAATTAATTCCAACTGATGACGTCTCTGGCTAATACCAGGAGATATATCTAGCCAGAGCACAATCTGCACCAACTCTTCAGAGTTGTGTGGCAGTCCCACCATCCCGCCTGTTGCAGTCAGAGAATTTTTGGCTACAAATGTAAGCCAGGGAAAACAGCTCTTATGGGCACGGGCAGCCACAACCGCTACCTTCTTGGTCGTCGCGTCCCCAACGCGCTTACCCACATGTTCCCATCTAACGATGAGCAGTTGGTTATCCGGGGAACGACCCGAAGACGAGATATTCTTTGGTCAGCGGCGTACCTCCCTCCAACACAGTCTCCGTACATCAAGACTCCCAGGGTAAGAATCAAGCTACCCGTAGCCAGATCTTCATCATCAGGAATAAACATGAAGAATAGTCTGGAAGTTTCACCACTGGCGCTTTTTAGGGCCATTATAAGTATTTACGTTTTCTACTTAACCATCAATTTCATCGGTTCTTTTTAGGGGCCACCTAAGTGTAAACTACCTTGCCAACAAATACATTTTTAAGCGATTCGTCGACTAAAAGACTATATTAACTAAAGACGGGCACTATTAAACCAAGTCAGCCATTCACTAGCAGACGTCACCTGCGGAGTTGTTCTTCGCAAGGCTGGAAAACCCGGTGACCAACGAACCTATAGTACCCTCTCGACTCTAAGCACTCAACCAGGAATCACTGATCCTCTCCAAGGTCTGCGCTGGGCAAACCTATAACAGCTATGAAGGAAAAAAAACTTCAGCCAACGGGACAGCCTCCACTGGACAAGTATCACTAACCAATCTCCCCATCTAAGATAACCAAAACAACTGAATCTGCAAATAAAAAAGGTGCTTTAGACACCAACGTCTTCGACGTTATCCCGGGAGACGTTGGGAAAGAGCACTAAAACTAGCTTTAAAGCTTCGGACTTTTTAATTTTTCTCCTGATCAGTCTGGGTTTTCTGCAGCAGGCCAGAGAAGATCACCCTGAGGTATCCAGGCAGTCACAATTGCTGTTAACTGCAGTCAAGAAAGAGTTAACTTAAGAAGCTCACCGGTCTTTTTAAGGGCCATCAGACGTCGAACTACCTTGCCAACAAATATATTAGAACTTAACAAAGTTGACAGAAAACAGCCTTTAGGGGTCACACA
>NW_019379677.1:1035100-1049030 GCF_000648655.2 Copidosoma floridanum
GGTATGTGTTTCACATTATATGTCAACACACTACGGTGTTTTATTTAGTAAGTCTCAGGCAAAGCCGAGACGGGGTCTGCTAGTTCATAATAAAATTGAAGATTTTATTGCAGTTGCATACAAAAGAAACGATATTTATTTTTTAGGTAGTTCTGTAATAACAAAAGAATTAAATATGACAAATAAATTTCAATTAATAAAGAATTAAATATGACAAATAAAAAATCAATGACAGAAAAAGAAAAGCTTAATAGAAAATTGGGCCATGTTAATTTTAACTATCGAAGAACAATTGAAGATACAAAATTACTAGATAGATTACCAGAAAATATTGAGTCTGATTATTTTAAATGTAAAATTTATTTTGAAAGTAAAATACATAACATACCTTTGGAAGGTAATAGAAAAAGGGCAAAGTTAATTTTGGAAGAAATTTATACTGTTTCAAATGGGCCTCATAGTACAACGGGTTATAATGAAGACAAATATTTTTGACTGTTATTGATGATTATAGCAAGATAATTGAACTTTTTGTAATTAAATCAAAAAGTGAGATTTATGATTGTTTCATTGATTATATTAATACGACAGAAAATATAACTGGAAAGAGAGTAAAAATATTAGGATGCGATAATAGTAAAAAATATTTGAATAAAGATGTTTATAATTTTGCGAGAGAAAAAGGAATTGTGATTGAACGGTGCTCACGGTAGTGTTCATGAGTTTAATGAGACGGTAGAAAAATACAACAGGGATATTATGAATATGTCACAATGTCTACTAACAGATGCTAATGTACCGAGAATGTTTTGGCCCGAAGTAGTTAAAATGGTAACATATTTGAAAAATAGGATAATTCTGAATTCAGTAAAAAAAAAAAATAAATCTCATAATAAAATAATGGTTGGTGAGAATTCTTGTATTGAAAACTTATGTTTGTATGGAAGTAAGGTTTTTTGTAAGAATACCAGAAGAAAGAAGACAATCTAAAGTGGATAATAAAGCTGAAATGGGAGTTTTATTAGGTCATGAAAAAGTAGAGTATAGAGTTGTACTAAATGGTAGGGTGATAGTAGCTAGATATGTTGACATAGTTGAGAAAGATATTAAGATGGTTGGATTTAAAATAAACGACAATAAAGCTTAACATGCAAATGAATTCGCAAATCAAATTTAAAATGATGACGATAAAAATGAACAAGAGTCTGGAAATGGACAGAATGAAAATAATAATAAAAAGGTTAAGGTGAGACGTTAAAAAAAGGATGTAAAAAAACCAGCGAAATATCAAGATAAAAATTTTGTTTATAATGGTATTGTATATGTTAACTATATAAATGCCGAAAGTCCAGTCAATTTTGATGATGTAAAGAATTAGTATGATTTTAAAAGTTGAAAAATTGCAATGGATAGAGAAATGTCTTATTAAATTGAAAATAATACTTGGAGGTTAGTTGAAAAACCGAATAATAAGAAAGTTTTAGACTTGAGATGAGTTTATACGAAAAAAGATGATGATGTTTATAAAGCAAGATTAGTTGTAAGGGGGTTTCAGCAAAATGAAATTATTGAAGATATATATTCAACAGTTGCTAAAATGCATACTTTAAAAATTTTATTGGCACACTGTTGTCAGAATAAATTAATTATTGAACAGATGCATATAGAAACGGCTTTTTGTAATGGTAAAATAAAATTTGACATTTATGTTAAATATCCTGGAGGTTATGATGAAAATACCAAAAAAGTTTTAAGATTAAATAAAGCTTTGTATGGTTTAAGAGAAAGTCTAACACTATCGTATGGATGTTTTGATACATATGTTAAAGAGTTATGATTTTTAAGAAGTAAAAATGATAGTTGTCTATATAAATTAACTGAAGAGAATAAAACTATTTATTTAATTTTGTTTGTTGATGACTTGCTGACTCGTGGTAAAAATAAAACTGAAGTTAATTATATTAAAGGGTTGTTAGCAAAAATGTCTTAGATAAAAGATCCAGGAGAGATTAAAACTTATTTAGGTATAAATATTGATTACAATTATGAAAAAGGAAGAATGATACTTGATCAAAAAAGATATATTGGAACGTTACCGAATAAATATGATATTACAAATTCAAAATCGTATGCGGTTCCAATAGAACAAAATTTAAAACTAGAACTAGCGCAATTAATATGTGAGGGGATGAAATTTAGAAACTTAATAGGAGCTTTATTGCATATTAGTTCAGGGACAAGACCTGATGTTAGTTTTTTTGTTACATATTTAAGTAGATTCCAAAACAGTTATGATAAGACACATTTTATATTTGCGTTAAGAATTTTGAAATATTTATTTTTGAAAAAATGATTTAAAATTACCTTATGAAAGTGATAATAGAGGTGATCTGATTAATTATGATGTTGATGCTGATTGAGATACCGATATAGTTGATAGAAAATCTACAACAGTTTACATTGTAAGGTTATACAGTAATGTAATTCTTTGGAAATCAAGAAAACAAAATAGTGTTACTAAATCGTCAACTGAAGCGGAGTATGTTGCGTTATCTGAGAGTGTAAGTAAACTAAAAGTAATTCAGAACATTTTAAGTGATTTTAAAATTAAGTTGAAAGAACCTAATAAAACTTATGAAGAATATAGTGGTGCTTAAAGTATTGTGAAGTATGGTAATTTAACGAAAAATTCGAAACATATTAAAATATAGTATTATTTTGTAAAAGAGAGTTGTATCACAAATTTAATTGATGTAGCAAAAGTTAGTTCGAATGAAAATGTCACAGATATTTTGACAAAGCCATTAGAACGGAATGAGTTCGAAATATTCCGAAAAATGTTGAATGTAATATGAATTTAAGGAGGTGTGTTAAAATATAAGTAAACTTATATAAGTTGTAGTTAGCGACATCTACTGTACGCGGCGTAGATATGACTTGTATGAGACACGATGAGAGCAAGAGTATACATAATTAGGAAGTGTTAGACAGACTGATTATGGCCGTTGCGGGTACGCTTGCGTCATGTCTCTTTTAGTGACATGAGAGTAACTATGAGAATCGTTATTAATTTTTATTTGTTGTGATAAATAAATTTATATTTTAGTTAATCCATTTTCTTCATTGTGTTTGCTACCTCGTCACACATTTATTTTATCAACAGAAACTAACAGCAATCTGTATACATAGCTATAAAATGTAGCTATTTTGTGTGAATACGGATGAAGTGATTTATTATGAATTAGAATATCTGTGTGTGTTGGTTTATAAAAAATACTCAAGTCTAAGTGGCTATGAACTCTATTATTTTTTAAATCAAAACAATGTAGTAAATTATTCCTTATTATTGCTATTATGAATTCGATATTTTTGTGTAATTTATTAATCAAATTTAAAAATGACCGTAATTATCTCTGTGATTCTTTAAAAACATGAAATATGTCATCAACGTATCTGTCCTAACACACAAGATTGACGCTTTGTGGACTCGACATAGTTAAATTTTCCAAATGATCAATAAATATCTTGACTAGTAAAGGGCTAAGTAGATTACAAATTATCAGCCCATCTTTGACCATGAACAAATTATTATTGAATTCAAAATAGTTCTGATTCCAGGGAGAGGTTGGGTTGCACGGTCGTAGGGGTTACACGTGTGCGAAAGCAGCTCTGCATAAAAGAGTTGATTCAGTAGTTCAAAGTGGAAGAAAAGTGAAAAGGAAGTGATAAAAAAATAGTGCGGGAGGTGATCTATAAAAACAGGTGTTATCCTAAGTAAATACGCGCGCCAAGCCAAGAAAAGAAAGGAAATAAGTTCAGTAGAGCCAGCGACTCAGATAGCAAGAAAAAATGGCAGACAAGCCGGTAGAGAGAGGAGCTGGGGAGGAAGGAAAGTTGATAATGCCAGTGGAGATGGAGAAGAGAGGTAGGGGTTGGCCAAGAAAAGATGCAGTGGAAAAGAACTTGAGGAAAAGAGCATCATGGAAAAATTTTTGAAGTGCGGAAGTATTAGATTTGAGATTGCGGCGAGTGGAAGGAATGAGGTACAGCACTCACCTGTAAGGAAAGATGGGGACGACGGTGCACAGGAGAAAGGGAGTCAGCAGCTGGGGAATGAGAAAAAAGAAGGCGAGATAGTGAAAAAGTCAACGACGGAAAGTCTGGAACAAGGATGTAAAAAAGATAGGGTGAAAGAAAAGACATCAGAGGTCAAAGAAAGTGAAGAAAAACAAGAGAAAACGCTGCTGACGGAAGAAGCGGAGAGCTTGATTACCGACAGAAGGGAACAGACGGTACAGAGAAGTGGTGAGGAAAAAGGAGGTCATTCGTCAATAAGGCTGAACATGGTAGGAGCCGTTACAGAGGTAGAGCAGCAGAGGGCAGCAGAGGAGACGGCATCTGGAGCAGAAGGCGCAGGAGAAAATACAGCATCAAAGGGACACTTCAGAAAAGCAGCGGATCGACAATGATAAGCGAAGGTATAATTGCGTAGAGGGTGCAGTAGATAAGTTAATAGTGCGTGTTGCGAATTTGGAAAAAAGTGTAGCTTTGGTAATCGGGGAGAAAAACAGTGTGATCGCAGAGGTAAGCAGTGTGAGAGCGGAATTAAAGCGTGAAACTGTAGTGCGTGAGAGGTTAATAGGTGAAGTTGTAGAGTTGAAAAAACAAAGAGACAGGGAGAGATGTGCGACGGACAGCTTCAAAAGTGAGCTGGATCAATTAAAAAGGTCGATAGCTAACCATATAGTCAGTGATGAGATGCAGAGGGGGAGGGGGATAGACAACGAGGGAGAAGGGCAAAATACAGTGCAATCGAGTTCGCAGGACGCGGGTGAGGGGAAGTGGGTAGGTGAAAGAGAGGAATTAACGAAACGAGACCACTGGCCGATTAGTCCAGACGCGTTGTCACATAGAGAGCTGATGTATGAGTTATTAGAGAGACAGAGAAGGAAAAATAATATAATGATAAGGGGATCTAGAACAGTGGGAAATGGCATAGGGAGCAAAATAATAAGTGTATTACAGAGTTATATGAATGTTGTAGCAGAAATTAAAAAAATCAAGGTGATAGGAGGTGCGTTAGTAGTTAGCTTTGGATCTTTGAGAAATAAAACGCAGATTATGAAAAATAAGAAAAAACTAAGGGGTATTGACATATGGATAGAGGATAATTACACGGAAAGAGAGAGAGAGAGAGTTACAGGGATGGATCGAGGAAGTGGCAAGGTATGAGGGAGAGAGGGGAAGGGAGATTTAGGTGGGGTATTTGAAAATAAAAATTCAAGGTATATGGCACAATTGGGTGGAGGAAAAGGTGAGCATAATTGAGAGTGGGGGAGAAAAAATTCAGACATTTCATCAATAGAGGGAAGGAAAAAGAAAAAAGGGACCTTCGAATGTTATCCTGAAATATAGCGGGTATGAAGAAAATTATCACAATTAAAAAATACTTGTGCAATTTTGATATTATAGCGTTACAGGAAACATGGCTAGAAAAAGGTAATAAATCAGGTTGGTTTGGGAGACTAGACAAAAGTTTAAAGTGGACAGCGTGAGCAGCTACAAGAGAAAATAAAAAAGGAAGAGCAAAAGGAGGTGTACTAGTAGGTATCAAGAAATCTATTAAAAAAGCGGAAGTTGGGAAATGGGATTATGGAGTGGTGATTTCGTTTAAGAAACGATAAAAAACTGTTTATAATTGTTGTGTATAATAATGTAAATATTGATGTAATAATAAGCAATTTGAACGGGATAGTGGAGGAGGGAATTAGAAGGGTTGAGCAAGTAATAATAGCAGGTAATTTAAATGCGCGTACAGGGGAATGGCAAATTAATAGCGAGGGAGAAAAGAGGAAAGCAGAAAGTCATGTGACAAAGTGACGAATAGGGAAGGAAAAAAGTTATTAAATATGTGTGAGGAGACGGGATTGACTATAAACGGAGCAACTGAAGGTGATTGGGGAGGAGAGGTAACGTTTGTGGGAGATGGAGGAAGTTCAGTGCTTGATCTGGTATTGGAGCTTGAAAGTGAACAAGGTAGTTTGATAAAAGAACTGAAAATAGGTATAAAAATGGAATCGGATCACCCACCAATAGAGGTCAAACTTCATGAGGGAGGAGGAAGGGAAAAAGTGGAGATGAAAGAGAAAGCGGAAGAAACAAAAAGATTAAAATGGAATGGTAATAAAAAGGATCAATATAGAAAATAAATGGCAAATAGGGAAAAAGACGTAGAAGTTGAGGGCAAAAGTATGCAAGAAGTGTGGGAGGCATTGGTTGGTGCAATTAAGGAAGTGGGAGAGAGAATATGCATGGTGAAAAAGGGCAGAAGAGAGAACTTTGAGTGGTCATTAGAATGAGACGAGGAGGTAAAGGCTCAGAAAAAAAAAGATTTGGGGGGCTTTAAAGAAGTGGCTGGGAACCAAAGATGAAGGGGACAAGGCGGAACTAAAAAGGGAGAGAGGGGCGGTGAGGGAGTTAAGAAAAAGAAAGATGGAGGAGGAGAAACTGAGAAAATGGAAATTAGTGGATGAAAGCAGGAAAGTGACAGAATTCCGGGAAGCAATAGCTCAGTTCAGACCGAGGAGAAAAAATAAAGGGGGGGGGGAGTATAAAAGGGGAGGAATGGGTTACGCATTAAAAAAAAATCTTGGGTGCAGACAAGCTGAGCGATGCAGGGGTGGAGGGGGAGAGGGTGAGGTACTCTCATAAGGAATAGGAGGAACTGAATTCAGAGTAATGTGAACAGGAGGTGAGGAAGGCGTTGGGAAAAATGAAAAACAAAAAAGTGGCGGGGAAGGATGGGATTACGGTGGAATTTTTAAAGGAACTTCTGGAAAACTGGCTAGAGAAATTAACGGGGGTGTTTAATAGAGTATTTGAAGAAGCAAGAATGATCAAGTAATGGGAGATAGTGAGAATTTTCCCAATTTACAAAGTGGGGGACGAAAATGATGTTAAAAGCTATAGAGGGGTATCATTATTAGATATGGGATACAAATTGTTAACTACTGTATTGGCAAACAGATTCAGGGGGAGTCTAGAATTAAGGGATACCATTGACGAGAGTCAAGCAGGTTTTAGGAAAGGGAGAAGCACGAGGGAACATATATTCGTGTTGAATAGCATTATCAGTAATAGTTTGAAGGAGGATAAGGGGAAGGTTTTTGTGTGTTTCGTTGGTTTCAAAACGGCGTTCGATACAACAGATATGGGAATATCAATCGAAAAAATGAGGAAATTAGGAATTAAGGAAAAGTTTTTAGAAATGGTAAAAAACATTTATAGCAGGACGATAAATGGAGTTATTACAAGGGAGGGTATAACTAAAAAATTTGAGACAAAACAAGGGGTCAGGCAAGGGTGCCCTCTGAGTCCGTTTATGTTTAATACATATATTTATGATATCGAGAAAAAATGGAGGGCAAAAAATGAGGGAGGGATAGTTATTGGGGGGGGGGAAATCTTTAGCTTGAAACTCGCGGATGATGTGGCTGTGGTGGCCAGCAGCAGGAAGGATTTACAATGTATGCTAAATGATTTACAAAAATATGAGGAAAAAAATAGAATGGAAGTAAATACGTTGCAAGGTGTAGGTGCGCACACGCGCGAGTTGAGTCACATGGGACCTCTTGCTCTCCTTTTCCTTTCTTTTTGAAAGGGGGAATTGCGCAAGTTGTAAGTGCGCAGATAGGCTGCAGGGACACTGCCGAAAAAAAAAAGAGAGGCAAAGGGGGAAGCAAAGGAAAAGGGGTCGAGGCTGAGCCGAGGAGAGTTGGTTAGTCACGAGATGCCTGAGCGGAATCAAAAAGAATCGGGAGCTGAGCATCGGAGAGGAGTGAGTAGAAGCTACCCGTTGGAGAGCGAGGCGGTGAGTCCAGCACTCACACAATCGAGGGGGTAATCCTTGGCCCATGGTTGTCTAATAATCAACCAAGGGGTGCCTTTTGATCTGCTTAGCTCGAACGACGGAGCTTTTCTTGGTTTTTTGTATAGCATCTTGTTTGTTGTTCTTCTTTTTTTTTTTTTTTTCTTCTCGTTTAAGTTACCAGCTTACAATTGTTTCTTCTCTGCGTTTTCCGTGTGATTCTTGCTCCGTATTCTTTTTTTCCGTTAATGCGCTCATTAGCTGTGTGTCTCTACGCCCGTGTAGTTACGATCTGACGATTATTTTGTGTACATTCCGTAATTTAGTTAGTCTGCTCAATTTTTTATTCTAAGGGCCGCCGTGCATTATAATTGCGTTATAATATTTTGTTTGTTGCATCGCCGAACCAGCCAAGAAGATAGTGTCGGCCTTGTTTAATTTTTTGTTAAGACCTTAAGTGATTTTTGTTTTGTTTGTTTACGAATATATTAAAGGCACCGACATGCTAGAGCACCTGGTTATTCTTTAAGGATCTAATTTCTAGGAGTAAGCTCGTAAACGTGGCGTGTGTTGGATTTGATTTTCTTTTTGTTTTTGTGTCGCACAGACGTCGTCACGTGCTTATTCATTATTTTCTTTTGGTTGATTTAACGAGCAGCAGCGCTGACTTAGTACGTATTGTTTTAGCATACGACGGATCATAACAATACCAAGTTCACCTTACAGTCATACGCGAACAGTTTATACTTAAATTCTCGGAACTCACCTCCGATGACTATTATTATTTTCTTTTGCGTTCGGTTATGCGACCTACTCGAAACTAGTCCCGCGCTGTATTTACTATAACATTTGCATTTCTGCGTATTCTTCCCTTTTTTTTGCGTGTAGGTACATTTTTTTTACCGCACTATATTATGCGTTACAGGCCATATGCCTCTTGTTTTTCTCCAGCGCGGCAATTTCGTTAACTGGCCGTTACGCTTTGATATTTGTATGCGATTTATTCGAATGATGAATTAACACACATTGTTGCTATTATTTTTATTATTTTTGTAATAAATCATATTTCAATCGTTTTTATTCCTTTTTGTTGCGATACTATATGTGAACCTCTGTCCTTACCACCCACACTACTTGCTTACATTAAAGAGACCCTTTCAACGTATAAAACAAAAATGATATTAAGAAAAGTAGGTAGGAAAAAAGAAAGCGAAAAATTAACATTTAGAGATGAGATAATTCAAGTGGTCAATGAGTATAAATATCTTGGGTTCTGGTTTTCGACAAGGAATACATTGAGTACTCACGTCAACAAAATCACCAATAAGGTTAAGAAAGCGATAAACGTGGTGTGGGGGGTATGAAAAACAGAAAAATTAGGTAGTTTAAAGGGTAGACTTTATTTAGACTTTATCTATAAGATACAATTGTGAAGGCTGGTTGTTTATGCGGAGTTGAAATATGGGGTTGGAAAAGGTGGGAGCAGATTGAGAAAGTGCAGGGAAAGTTTGTAAAGATGGCATTGGGGCTAAATAAAAATACTCTGGCGTATATCTGGAGAAGAGAAGCAAATAGAAAAAGTCTGGAAATTGAAACAAGGAGGAGGGCAGGGGATTATTTAATAAGCATAGCGAAGATGAAAGACAATAGATGGCCAAAAATTTGCTTGAAGGAGGAGATAAGGGGATTTGGGAACGGGAATGCTTCAAGTTGAGGAAGAATGGTAGCGGAAACTTTTAAGGAAGTAGGTAATGGAGTGGGGCTAATTGGGATGTTTGACACATTGGAGAGGTGGGATTTGATAAAGAGAATGACAGATGGGCTAAAAGTAAAAGAAGACCAGGAATTGCAGTTAGATTGGGGAAGGATTAAGACGTCAGGGTACTGTAATTATTATAAACATATTAAACAAAAATTATGAACGGAAGATTATTGGGAAAAGAAGGCGTGGGGGGACAACGTTAAAGAATAATGGAAGAGGCGAAGACACGGGAGTGTAGGTAAAGCTGGCAAGAAGGGATTTATAGATAGCACATGCAGGATATGCAAGAGAAGGGAGGAAAGTATTCAGCATTTCTCTTACTGTCAGATAGTGAGGAAAAAAATTAATATGGAGTGGCCTGGAGCAGCAGAGGAAGTAGGATTAAAATATTTGGAGGAGGCAATTAGACAAAGATTGTTCAGATTATTGGAAGGGGATCCAGTTGAGGTATTTGCAAGTATGTTAAAGAATTCGAGAAAGTGGCCAGATCAAGCGCTGAAAATAAATGGGGGGGGAGGTAATTATTTTGAATAATTATTTTGAAAAAAGGAGAAGACGCGTTAGGGGTTAGGAATAATTTTAACGAATAATGAGAATTTAGGAAAGCTAGAGGAGAAGGTGTTTATGAAGAAGGGAAATTAATGTACATAAGGAAGATAAAATAATACTAGGTTAAAGAGCGAGAACTGTAAGCGCACGGCATGTCACATGTCGTGTGAGGGGAAGAGGTATGTAAAAAGATGTAAATCTATACATGAAAAATAAATAAATACAATACAATACAATAGTTCTGATTCCAGCAATACTTTAAAGTCTTCTTAATATCGTATATAACATTATTATGTATTTTATTCTGCAGCATAGGATCTTCTATAATCTCCAGCACTTCGTCGACAGGCACACTTAAAAAATATTTTTGACATCAAATGACACCATCCTAGAATTATTAAGTACCTCCAAGTTGTTAATTTTACTAATAAGTTTTAAAGAATTTTTAATAGTATATTTTGACTTAAACGATGTCTTAAATAAAATAATGTTTATTAATTTCTTAGAGAGTTTATATAATGGTGCAGTAATAATCAAAACCACTGGTATAATAGGAAAATTTTCTTTATATTTTACTAAGCCCTTTACTAGCCAAGATATTTATGAATTATTTGGAAAATTTAATTATGTTGAGTCTACTGAGTGTAAATTTTGTGTGTTGGTACAGATACGTAGACAACGTATTTTCTATCCTTGAAAGATCACAGAGACAATTACAGTTATTTTTAAATTTTATTGATAAATTACACAAAAATATTAAATTCACAATAGAAATAGAAGAAAATAATTCACTAAATTGTTGAGATTTATAAATTAATAGAGTTCAAAGCCACTTAGAATTTAGTATTTTCAATAAACTAACACACACAGATATTCTAATTCATGATAAATCACTTCATTTGTATTCACACAAAATAGCAGCATTTTATAGCTATGTGTGTAGATTGCTGTTAGTTAAAATGCTACAAAATGATTATACGAAAGAATTAAGTATTATTAAATAATCAGCTAACAATAATGGGTACGATCAAAATTTAATAGATAAAATTATTAATAAAGTACAATATAAAATCGCAATTAAAAATGTTCACCCAATAATAAACAGAGATATAAATTTATTTCATGTTTGTACATTTTCCAGTAAGATATCTGATCTTTTGAAAAAAAAGTTAAGGTCACATGGACTAAATAATTCATTCAAAATGCAGAAAAGTCTACAAGCATTAATAAAAAATAATAAAAGTAAAGCAGTGCTGTCTGAAAAGTCGGGCGTTTATAGTTTGCAATGTGGGTCATGTGACAAACAGTACATAGAACAAACTGGTAGAGCTTTTGCTAAACGTTTAAAAAAACATGTTAAAGACTTCGTTAATGGTACAGAAAAGTCAAATTATGCATTTCATCTATTAAAATGTAATCACGATTTTAATTATGGATTTAAAGTTTTACGTATAGCTAATAAGAGAAAATTGTTAAATTATTTGGTAGTGGCTGAGATTAATAAATTAAGGGACACTGACTGTTTGCTTAACTGTCAGCTCGATTCAATTGACTAACCTTTATTAAATTTGAAAGAAGAGTATGTTTGTAAATAGTATAAATGAGTTGACGATATGCTGATAAGTATAGGTAGTATTTGTAAAGCTGAATGTAATTCGGTTTATTAATCTCTTTGTCTACGGAAGGTACAGTGTACCAAAACAATTGTAACACCCATATTTATTAATAAATTGTGAAGACTAACTTACAAACTCGTTTTTCACTTATTTAAAAATGGATTTGAATCTTTATTAAGTGACGACTGAAACTATTAAATATTTGTTATTCATTTAAATAATTATGTTTCATTCACTTTTATGATAAACCATGTTTTATTTTACCACTCACCAACTAAAGCTGATTTTTTTATAACAACAATACGTAACTTATGTAAAAGGTAATTATCATATCTTTGTTATTATGATTTTAACTACTTGTACAGTTTATATTTTTCAATTATAAAAAAAAAATGTTACATTAAAGATCTCTTACTTCCTACCTCAAAACCTATGTGAAGAATTATTGTGCTTTTATGAAGGGTTAGTGCGTATAGCGCGCAGGGGGGCAAAACTCTTGTAGTGTATATCCTATTAAATTTAATAGTTAAATGTGCGGGGCATTCCACATAACACCTACTGCCCCCCACTACCCTTCTAAAGATCTCCCTACAGTCCCTTTACTGTCCTCCACAAAGTTAGAGAAAATTTTATTTTGTTTCTACGTTATTTTAACCCAATAAATATTGGATCAAGCCCCCCACTGCCCCCTATCGCCCCCCACTGTCCCTTAAAATAATTTTTCTTACCTTCCACCATCCCCTCATTACCCCCACACGATTTTTTACTGTTTCAATGCATTTTCATTGTTTGCGTAGAAGTTTTCTTATAATTTCACTAAATAATTTGACCTTAAGCCTTACTTTTGTAGTTTTATTAAGTTTTTTACACTACCTAGCAGAAAGATACACACGTACTTAATACAATTTAGCAATATACATAAAAGTACATAATAATTGCTTTCATAACTGTTCATAAAGTAACAATGTTAAATAATTTATATTAGTTAGTAAAAGGTTCTATAAATAAGAACATTATATAGTTTAATAAGTTGTGCATGCCACGTAACTCCTAACTGCCCCCTCCAATCCACAGAAGGCCCCTTATCGTCATTCCTTTACAATTTAATTTTATCTTACTTCTATGTGCCTCGACCATATCACCGTTAGATTGAGCTCCCCCCACTGACCCTTACACAATTTTTCTTGTTTTTAATGCAACGCCATTGTCCTTGTCGAATGTTTTTTACAATTAAGTATGTAAAACATGAATGAAGGCCCTAATTTTTATTTAGAAAATATTTGCACATACTACTTTAAAAAAAATAGCTTTTTTAAATTAATTATTTATTATGTTAAAAAAATTTCCTTTAGAATTCAAAATTTGTTTATCTGTGACCAAAAATTTGTACAAGCAATACATTTACGGCGTCATTTAAGTATACATAACCCGGAGCACAATGAAATTTGTAAACATTGTGGAAGAAAATTTTCAAGACAAAATGCATCAAAAAGGCATCACAACAGAGTCTATGAAAAGTGTGAGGTTAAGTCACGTTATACATATTCACTACTGAGGTATTGCCCAGTTGTTACCAAGTTTATCGTCTAATTGCCGGCTCGATCGCCGATTAGGGCAGTAAGAGCTGTCCAGCTTAAGTTGGTAAGAACTACTCAGTTTACTAGCAGAAAAGCTCAAATTTATACTAGGGTGGGCAAATTGTTAATTACAACCAAAAAATCAGAGCCGTCGCGAGTCTTCCCTCACCTGTTTGTTTATGTGGTGTAAGTAAAGAGCTGGTTGGGCTGTCTCTTATTACTTGCGAAACACCGAATTTTTGCGTATTTGCATATCCTTTAAATTAAAACAAGTGAAATATCACTGAAACCTAGTTAATATCCGGCCACTGTCAATGCAGTAATCAAATGTACACTTTATTTTAGTGGACACCGATAGATGTCCGAAAAATTTCACTGGTTTTTAATTGCCATAGTAAGTCAAGTGAAAAGTATGTTGTGAATGTTGTCACTTCATAACCCCTCACCCCTCTTTCTTTTGGCTGTGGTTACTAAAAATATCATTCAAAAAATGTTACTCTTGAACAAAAAAAAAAAAAAAAAAAAAAAAAAAAAAAAAAAAAAAAAAAAAAAAAAAAAA
>NW_019379678.1:0-11161 GCF_000648655.2 Copidosoma floridanum
GCTTTCTTTTTTGACCAAGAGGAGGCCAGGATCGCTGTATCATCTGCAAATAATGCTAGGCTTGTATTTGTATGCTTCGGTATGTTATTAATATAATATAAGAAGAGTATTGGTCCTAGGATAGACCCCTGTGGGACTCCAGCATGTATGTTTTGTAAACTAGAATTATGATTTTTGACTGAGACTGTAAAGGTGCGATTTTTAAGATAAGAATAAAGAACTTTATTTATACATAATGGTATGCCAAGCTTACTAAGTTTGAATATCAAACCTTCATGCCACACTGTGTCAAAGGCTTTTTCGATATCTAAAAGGAGCATGGCAGTTGATCTGTTGAGATTATAATTTATTGAGATTTCATTAGTAATTCTAGCAAGTTGTTGTATTGTACTATAATGGTGTTTGAATCCAAATTGTTCTTTTATTATTTTTTTATTTTTTGCTTCAAAGCTACGAATTCTATTTAGTAATATTGTTTCAAAGATTTTGCTGAGAGTGCACAGGAGGCTAATAAGCCTGTAATTTTGGGGAAAATTTTTTTCTCTTCCAGGTTTAGGAAAGGCCAATATGTTATCATTTTTCCACGCTTTCAGAAAATATGAATGTTTAAGACAGCTACTAAAAATATATATTAGATATACGATTGCTTTGCAAGAAAAGTTTTTTAATATTATATTTTGGATCCCGTCCTCTCCTGGGGCCTTTTTTGGTCTCGTATTTTTGATAGCTTTAATTATTTTACCGTAGGAGACAAGCTCTATGATGTTAGTATCTACATCGCTATTTACAATGTTCGTTACGTTATTGTTGACAGAATCATCAAAGTTTTCTGTGCCGAAATATTCGGTTAGGTGATGTACCCTTTCAAATTGCCGCGCAAGTACATCCGCTTTCCCTTGGGAGCTGAAGACTAGTCCTTGTGGACCATGAAGTGGTGGAATTTTTGTATCTTTTTTTTTTTGTAAAATATTTTGTCATTTTCCATAGTGTGTTGGCTTGGACTTTGAGTGTTGCTAGTTTATTATCCCAGTTTTTATTATTTCTAGTTTTAATTTTTTCAGTAATAAGCTTTGCAAGTTGATTTCTAGAATATTTAATTTGCTTTTTTTGTTGGAATTTTTGGCCTTATTAAATTGTTTTCTTAAACTATTTCTTTGTTTAATTAGATTGTTCCTTTCTGGATCTATGTTATTTACATTAAAACTTTCCTAATTTCTGGGTATCGACTTCTCCATGGCCCACTTAACGTCATCTGTTAGCTTTTTGACGGACATATCCATATCCTCTATGCTCGCTGGTTTACAGTTTAGGTTAATGCTATTACTTAATAAATCACGAAATTTTCGCCAATCAGCTTTTTTATAATTTAGATAACTCGATTTTGTCTTACTATATTTGACTTTGAAATTTACATTAACCAGAACCGGTTTTTTTTTTTTTTTTTTTTTTTTTTTTTTTTTTTTTTTTTTTTTTTTTTTTTNAACTGAGTTTCTATAGCCGGCAGCGCTCGTAGCAGAGTGGGTAAGGTACAGGACTGATGTGCAGGAGGTCGAGGGTTCAAATCTCTTTGTTGGAAATTTTTTTTTTTTTTTTTTTTTTAGAATTGTAGAAGGAAAAAATTTTAAGAGGAATAAAAATTATGGTGGGAAAGAAATTATGATTGAATGAAACATTCATTTCTTGGTGTATGTGGTTTGATGGGGTAGTGTAAAGTATGAGGGGGAACGGCGCACAGCACACAATTATATTATGGTATTAAATATGGACGAGAAATAAGTATGGGATCGTATCTGATAGATGTTAGCGTGACGTTACAGATGTAATCAGCGTAGGCAGTAGAATATTGTTCTAAAATCACTGGAAGATTCGATGAAAAAGCTCAGTCTTGGACTGGCCAGCTATAATTTATTTTTATTGCATTGTGCGTAATATATTGTTTAAAATCATTAACTCATTACACATTAGTTAAAATCACACACAATCAACGTAGGTATACTCATTCCCACGATAGTTGCACTACCTTCGTACACAATATTGTTTCATAGAAGGTATTGTTATACTCAAAATTATATTATTTGCCACATAATTTCATAGAAGTATAACTTTATACTTGGGTACCGAAGTACCCACTATCCACTGGTTTTTTTCATACTTGTACATAGTGCAGTAGTCTAAAACAAATATATGATTGAACTTTTGAGGTGGAAAAAGTATTGAAGTTTTTTTGTCCTTTTACTAACTGAAGAGTGTCAAAAGTGCTGTATTAAAAAAAATTTTACGTAAATCGGTAAAATATATTTCGTATGATACATACAATTAATCTTAAGTAAATCTTTTTAGTAGTACCTAAAGTAGATAAAATCGAAAGGAATTACTTTCTTGCCATAGAAAGGAAATATCAATATAAGCTGTTGTGTTTTGGGATGCAAGAGCTACTTAAAAAAGGATCCAACATCAAGATTTCATGTTCTTCTTAAAGTTGGTAAAACCAAACAGGAAATGGAAAAAAATTTAACAATAATGTCGAAAAGTTGATCGACGGCTAGTTTAGATAAAACATTAAAAAATAAGTGGAAATTTTAGATAACCTAGAGTTTGCTTCTTGCGTTTTACGAATCAAGACTATTATCCATGAAAATAGTTGTACCTATTAACTTTTTTTTTTGCAAATCAGTATGTATGGCTATGTAATGTTCCAGATTCACCGTATCAAAGACATTGTTTTAAAAAAACAGCAGTGTCTTCTGTTAACTTACCAATTGATACTTTGACTATGTTCCGTCGAAAGTCGACTCCACAAGTTGGCGCATGTGCAACCACATAAAGTAAAAGGTTAAAAGGTAGGGTATAAGAGTAATGAGGGCCCTACGATCCGATAGATGGCGTACTGTAGCTGAGAGAAAATCTTCAACAAGTCTATCTATACATATTAGTCGTATATGTATATATAACTTATAAATATAGGTATACTTTGTGTAGGTGATTTTATTTTAGCTACACTACGACATCTGTCGGATTGTAGGACCCTCATAGTAGGAGAGGATAACGAGCTGTAGGAACGCCACGTTTTTTATTTTTATTTCTGCAAGCGAGCGCGACCAGCTAATACGCAAGAGAAGTGAGCGAGTATACCAAGCAGATCCTTGTTGATGTTCATTTGTTTGGTGTGCCGAGCACATTTTTGTTCAACCGTCCAGGAATTCACCAGCTTATCTTCGGATTTGTGCGTTACTTTCATTGTAAGTCCTCATTTATTAGCACTGTATGTTTTGTATTCAAGTATTAGTGCGTCGGGTGTCACACTCGATTCGATAAGTTTTGACAACATACGCAGACATTCAATCACGAGGATTTTGGTGTCTCTTTGAAGTTCGTAACCAAGACGCGTTTAACAAGTAAATCGTGCGAAACTTAGCAATTGTCATTAGTGCATTAAACTTTATTTTAAGTGCAAGAGCTATTTGCGATTATAAACGTATGAATAAAGTTTATTTCGCTTAATTTTGCACAGCGATTAACTAGGGCAATGTGCTTTACGGGCAGCGATTCGAAGTTGAAGTCATATATTACTACTAGCGGCCCCCCATCTCGGCTTCGCCCGAGACTTACTAAATGGAACATGGATTAAGTACGGAACGTCAATGCTTATGATGGCCCTGAAAAGAGCCAATAGTTGTAGTTCTTGTCGTTCGTTATTGTTATTCTTGATGATGGAGTGCTGGCTGTGGGTAGCTTGAATTAACTCTTACTCTCGGAGTCTCTACATACGGGGACCATGCTGGAGAAAGAGACACTGCTGACGGTGCAAAGTATATCTCGTCTTCGGGTCGTTCCTCCGATAACCAACCACTCATGGGTAGTCAGGAAAGTGCCCCTAGAGAATACCTTCTCTGTGGGTATGCTGTTGCAACGAACAACTGAGGAGGTTTTTGTAGTTGCCTGAACTTATAATTGATTTCCCTGACTTGCAGTTGTAACAATATCCGCTCTGGTGGCATCGGGCCAGTTGGAAGAACAGCCATGCCTACTGAAAATATTCAGGTGACTTTTCATGTTATTTGTCTGGTGACATGTCAGGTAAAAAGTCATGCCAATTTATCATATAGAAGTGCTATGTAGAATTGTCATGTGAAAGTGTTATGTGGATTTTTATAAGCTAGATCTTCAGCAATTGAAAATAAAAAAGTATAGTTTGTACTTCTAACTGCTTAAAATCTGTTAAAATAGCTAATATAAACAGTAGAAACAAAAAAAGCATCCCTTAGATCTAGTAGCGAGACTTGAAACTGGTCCGGAATATTGGTAGTCGAGTGTCTTTACCACTTGGCCAGAATGGATTAGACACTTGGGATATAATTTATGTCCTTATGAAGTATATCTGAAACTAATGTTTATTTTATCATTTCTTTATCTTTACAGATACTTTACGTTCCAAGAGAAAAAAGTATATTTTTAAAAATGTTATAAACTTGTTTTAACTGCTACAACAAAGTTGTGGATTAATACTCTTTAATACTTAAATGTGCATATCGAATACCAGCAGAAATGTCTTTAAAATAATGCTTTTTACAATCTCATATTCTAGTTCAGATAAAATTTTTCAAATTTTTGTTTGAATCTGATAATTTTCGAAAAAACCTTATTTTATGTGTAAGCTTACGTTGCAGGAATTTATATAATTTATCTGAGTACTGTACAAATAAGTGAAAAATTTTTTTTTTTGCTTGTACTCGATACGCACATTAAAGTATTAAAGAGGAACAGGTAATCCACATCTTTGCTGTAGCAATTACAACAAATTTATTACACTTTCATAAACTATTTTTCTTTGGAATAATTAGTATATGTAAAGTTTAAGTAAAATCCATGAACGAAAAGTATTCGTAAAATTAATTACTAAATTTACTGTTGACAAACGTATCAAGATGTAAAATGTACATTTGCAAAATGTTAATTATCAATTAGGTAACTAAGGCGGTAAATGTTATTCACGAAATGATAAACTAAACATTAGTTTCAGATATACTTCATAAGGACATAAATTTTATCCCAAGGGTCTCATCCATTCTGGCCAAGTGGTAACAGACACTCGACTACCAATGTTCTGGACAATGTTCAAATCCCTTTACTGGAGGTAAGGGATGTTTTTTTGTTTTAAATATTTATATAAGCTATTCTAACAGCTTTTAATTTTGAATCGCCGAAAATCTAGCTTATAAAAATCCACGTGACACTTTCACATGACAATTCAATATGACACTTCTACATGGTAAATTGGCATGACTTTTCACCTGGCATGTCACCTGATAAATAACATGACAAGTCACCTGAATATTTTCAGTAGGGATGAAACCCCAAATTTCTAGAGCAGATTGTGCTCTGGCTAGATGGCTTCTGGTATTTTGCCAGAAAGGTTCGCGTATAGAACACCGATCATGGTGATTCAGGATGAAATTCCGACATAAGTCACTTGTCCATTAGAGAATAGTGTCGTCGGTAGCCGGGATGCCCAGCTGCACGATTCCTAGCTGTAGGCTTCATGTACTATCAATGAAATACTGTACTTTTACTTTTTAAAATCTCTTTATTTATTACTTTTGATTACAGAGTATATACATCATTTCACTTAGTGATTAGTATGCTGTATTGTAATTTTTGTGTTAGTTTTAGGTTCAGCTGTTGGCGCTTTTACTCTAAGTTAATACTTTGTTTTTTAATTTTATAAATTATGAACGATATATGAATGTTACTTATTATGGTTTGTGGGTTTTGTGAAAAAGGATTCGGTAAAAAACACATTAATTTTGTTTGGCCTTACTTACTAGAACTTAAAACTAGGTAACAAGAGAACTTACTGACTAGCGTATTGCTGCTCCTGATGGTCACTGCGCAACAAATGGTAGGGTAGTTTGTGTTTAATTTTGAATGGTGCATTTTCTTTGTTATAAAATTAAAAATCTGCGAGGACGTCTGCCTTGTGTAACTGATATTTGTAAAAATTATTGGTGTGATCAAGTACTTTGATTGTCTTTATTCTGAGTTGGTTCCTAATTTTTTTATTGCTAGTTCTGGGTTCGACATTAATTATTTTCCTTAGTATTTTATTTTGGATTATTTCTAGTTTATAATAGTTGCTTTCACAAGTATTGCTCCACACTGGTAAAGCGTACAATAGCACAGGTCGTATAATCACTTTGTAAATTAATAACTTATTTTTAATTGNATACGGAATTTATTAACGAAGACATGATCAAAGAAGACAAATTAAAAGTCAGAGATATTTTATTAAGTAGAGTAACAGAAAAACATCATTTAAGAACTTTTCGTCTGCAAGATCCGGTTGTAATATTGGAAAGTCTGAAAGAACTTAAGAAGACGGAGACGCCTCTTACAACGACCGCGATTCGTGAAAAATTGCATGAAATTAAATTTTACAAAGGAAAAGAATCGGTTGCCAAATTCATAGAAAAATTTGAGGAATTGGTTAGAAATTGTGAGACTATAAGTATGCTAGTCCCTTTTCTGAAGAAAAAAAGCGAGATGCCTTTTATACTGCCGTAATCGGAGCGGTACCGAGCGTGCAGGTGACAGACTTCACGCTTAAAATGCAAAGCAGAGATGGAAAGGGTATGACATATGAAAACCTCATGTCGTACATGTTAAAGGTCGAGTCAGAAGGCCTAGCAGAAGCCACTGGAGGTCGCCCCACGAGGGCAGCTTTGGCTGCCTCTTGGCCCCAGGACCGTCTCCGCTGCTTCAACTGTGATGACTGGGACCATATGGCTGACAAGTGTCCGAAGGCAGGTACCGGACTCAAGAAGTGTTACACGTGTGGCACGTTCGTGTATGACATCCCAGCTCACAAGAGAAGCAGCCCGAGATGTGGTGAGCAAAATAAGTCTGATTCATGGGATTTTAAAAGGCAGGGCCGTGGAAGTCGAGGGAATCGAGGTGGCCGCGGCGGTGGCCGTGGCAGTGGCCGAGGCCGCTCCAATTCCCGAAACTTTGGGCAGAAAAGGGACTCTAGCAACGTCAGGGACGAAAAAGATCCCAAAAGGCAGAAAGTTTCTGACCAGGGCCGGGAGACAAAGGGAAAACGAGATGTTTCAGGGTCAAATAAAGGTGAGTCTCTGACGTTGATCGAGCCCCCCAATACTCTGTTTTCAAACTCTGCAGGTTGGGTAAATAATTCAGAATCGGATGGAGAAAATAAAATTAAATTTGTCGCTGATTCGGGAGCGACTGATCACTTTGCAAAGTCAGAAAAATTGTTTACAAATATTGACAGAAACAAAATTGGTAAAATAAAATGTGCAAACTCAGACTCATCTGCAGACTTGAAAACGGAGGGAGTGGGAAATTTACTGCTTAAAAATTGCAATAACGACGTTGAGTTGCAGGGAGTGGTGTGTGCTCGCGACTTGATCGGGAATTTACTGTCGCTGCGGAAATTTGCTGATATGGGCTTGTCAATCTATTTAGATGACAAGGAGATTAGTATTTTCGATCCTAATACTGAAAATGTATGGATATCGGGAATATATGAAAAACCCTATTGGATGGTTGAATTTGTTAAGTCGGACAACAAAAGAATGAAAGTCTTGACGGCTGAGTCAAAAGCACACACTATTCCTGAAAATTCAACTACAGATATAAAATTAAATAATAAGTCGGAAAATTCAGAGAGCTCGGTCGGTAAGTTAAATAATGACAGTTTTGAAGATGTATTTTTAATAAATGACAGAAAATTTCATGAAGTCGGAAAAGTCCTGACCGAAGAAATAAAAGACATTCAAAGTCCGTTTAGCGAAAATTATAAAAAATTCAAAGATAACAACGGGGCCATGCTGTGGCATGTCAGACTGGGCCATGCTTCGTTGGGGTATCTAAGGGAACTGCAGAAAAACTATCCGGAAGTAAAAAGTCTGAAAGAAGCCGTATTTGATGATGTGATTAAGACTTGTGATGTGTGTTTAAGAACTAAATCCCAAAAACTGCCTTTCCCTTCGGTACGCGAACGAGCATCCCAACCTCTGCAAATAATTCATTCAGATACAATGGGAATTATTAATCCACCCTCTTACCCAAAAAGATACAGATTTATTTCGGTATTTATTGATGATTATTCCAAATTTGCAATTGCTTACCCGATGAAAAACAAAAGTGATACGGGTGAATGTTTAGATAATTTTGTTAAAGGCTGTAGAAATCTTCTCGGGTTTGAAGCTAAAGTGTGTTATCTGAGGTCTGATCAGGGTACCGAGTACACGGGAGGCTCCGTGCGAAAAATATTAAATGACCTTGGAGCTGAACTCCAACTGAGTTGTCCGGATACCCCTGAACATAATGGCACGTCAGAAAGGCTGAACAAAACAATTCAAATGAAAGTCCGAGCTCTGATATGTGATTCGGGACTCCCGGAAAACATGTGGGACTTGGCACTAAACGCAGCTGTATTTGCGTACAATCGTACTCCGCATCGCTCAAATAACATGGAAATCCCTTTAATGAAGCTGGCTCCGAATAAAAGGACAGACCTAAGTCAGATGAAAAGATTCGGCTGCATCGCGTATTTGAGAGTTCAGAGAAACACTGAAACTAAATTCCATGCAAAAGGGAAACGAGCAGTTATGGTAGGATACACGCCGACAGGGTATCGTCTGCTTTGTCCGGACGAAGGAAAGTTTTATGAAAGTCGGGACGTCAGATTTAACGAGCGTTTTGTGTATGGAGACGTTTTTGGTAAAAATTCAATTAAAAACTGGGAAAATGTGACTGTAAATATTAAATTAGACGAGTGGTTTTTAAAATTCGAAAAGGAAAGAGAAGAGACAGTGTCATCGGAGGAAGCGCCCCCGGTGGTACAACGGAAAAGAGGAAGGCCGAAAAGACTGATAGAAACAATGGAGGCCAACTTGGTCCAAGAAAGTCGTGTAAAGGACGTCAGCTTTGCGGGCTTAGCTCTCGGGGAAGAATTAACAAAAGACCTAATTTTTAAGAACGGTGATACTGAAACGTCAGGAAATAATGCCATTTATGCGGAAGATCTAGTTTACCACTCTTTGCTGGCAGAAATAAATAAAGATCCAGCTTCATATAAAGAAGCAATGAAGGCTGTGGATAAAGAAGGCTGGAATCAAGCCATCCAAGAAGAACTTGACTCAATGGCAAAGAATCAAGTCTGGAAGTTGGTAAACAGACCTGCAGGACTGGTAAATGGTAAACGTCCGAATATCATCGATTCCCGATGGGTTCTTAAGAAAAAGGTTGATGCTCAAGGATGTGAGAAACACAAAGCACGGCTGGTAATACGGGGTTTTAAAGATAAAAATGAGTATGATCTTACAGAGACTTACGCCCCGGTGTCAAGACTGACTTTAATAAGGACTGCTTTGGCTGTAATCAATAAATTAAATTTAGATACATGTCAGCTTGACGTTAAAACGGCATTTTTAAATGGTTCTCTTGACGACGAGATATATATATAGTTACCAGAAGGTTTGGTCTGTTCTGATCTGGAAAAACAAAGCAAGGTATGTAAGCTTCAGAGAGCCCTCTACGGCCTTAAAGTCAGTCCGAAAAAATGGCATGAAAGATTCTCTGAGGCAGCAATGAAAATAGGTCTTAGATCTCACATCTTGGAACCTTGCCTATTAACTTGGCATGAGGCAGATAAAATCCTGATATTGGTTCTCTATGTTGATGACATGCTTATAGCAAGTAATGATTCTGGCAAATTGAAGTCTGTGAAGGAAAGACTGCAAAGTAAGTTTAAAATGACTGACCTAGGAGAAGTTAAATCGTTTTTACACATTGAAGTCAGAAGAGACAGAGAAAACCAAGTTCTAACTTCAACTCAGACCAATTACATAAATAAGATACTTAAAAAGTTTGGGTTTGATGATTCTAAGCCAGTAAAAACTCCTATGGTCACAGGTCACGTGTTAAATCAACAAAGAAAACAAAGAGAGCAATCAGAAAGGCAGATTGACTTGAATGAGTCCAGATCGACTGAAAGTGTTTCCTACTGGGAGGCTGTTAGGAGCTTATTATATGCTGCCAATACTGCACGTCCGGATATAAGTTATGCAGTGAATGTGCTGAGCAGGCATCAAATAAGTCCGACTAACGAAGACTGGAATATGGTTAAAAGAGTATTTCGGTATCCGGCAGGGACCAAATCTTATGGTCTAAGATATTGTGGAAGGCAGCAAGGGCTGGAAGCATTCTCGGATGCCAGCTTTGGCGACTGGAAAGGGTCTCTAACCACAAGTGGTTACGTGATTAAAATCTTTGGAGACTCAGTGGCATGGAGAACTCACAAACAAACGTATGTGTCTTTGTCAACATGTCAGGCAGAGTATGTGTCACTGAGTGAAGCATGTAGAGAACTGATGACAGTTGATAATTCGATTAAAATCGTACTGAATAATACTTTGTGTCCAGCAGATCTATGGTGCGACAATAAGGCGGCTGAGCAAAATGCTAAAATTATAGGTAGCGGTAAATTAAGACACATGACAGAAATTCATGAGCACTATGTTAAAGAATGTGTAAATTATGGTAGAGTAAACGTCAGATGGCTAAACACTAAAGAACAGATGGCCGATATATTCACAAAACCTCTACCGATCGAGCTCCATGAAAAATTTGCTAGCAGAATCGCGAACAGCTTTTGCGACTCTCACTGGTAACTAATAAATTGTCTCTGTTTCAGATAGGCGATAAAGGAGCCATGGACCGACTCATGGACTACTTGGGTGCATTCCCAGAGCCGTGGAGCCGAGTCAAGAACACACATTTATTTATCTATTTATCTATTTTAAATTATAATTTTTGTCTAATATACTTAGCTATCTTAAGTTGGGAGGAAGTGTTGGCATGTACGACTTTTCAATAGGCAGTATATATAGTGTGAAAGACAGCGCCACAGGCAAGGTGATACTTGCGGGCCCTGTAGTCAGTACAGTGTAAGCCACCGTGCCTTCTACACCTCTCGTCGGTTCTAGCTTTATTGTCTTTGTCTGATAAGTCGGTTGTAAGTCTGTAAAGTCTGTAAATTGTATCTGGTGTGTTCTACGTCGGTCGGCAGTTTTATTAAATAAACTTTTGTCTAACTTGTAATACTCGTTTTATTATTTCGCGCACCTCCTTTACTCAC